>JAKSZT010054515.1:7841153-8027317 GCA_026826555.1 Tolypeutes matacus | reverse complement strand
CATGAGAAATTCTAGACTATATGAAAGCAAACTAAATCTTCTTATATTAGTAAGTACAAAGTCTGGTATTTCTCCTCTGTTCCAAGTAAAGAATCCCACATACATATGTCAACTTTGTAAGTTATACTCAGGAATTATATTGTGTTGCGTAAATAACAATGCTAGTCACAATAAATAAAACATGAGGTAAAAAAGATAAGGTTTCTTCAAATAATATTAATCCTAGCCGTGCTCTTTTATTTATCAGTTTAAATTATTGAAATTAAAGAAGGTATTCTCTGTACACAATTGGATAATGTAAATAAAAGAAATTTCCCAAGTGTATACTTTTATTTGAGGCTGTGTTCAACTCTAAATTGTTAGTATGAGTGAGATGTCCTTAAAGATTTTAAATACTCGGAATATGCTTGGGAATTCTTTACCACTTTATTTCCTCCCTTTCTTCCTCTTCTCGCTTTATCTACTCAAAAATGAATAAATGAAATGACCAGAAAAGGAATAGATTCACCACTTAGTGGATATCAAAACATCCAGAAATGACCAAATAGGCTACTTTTTCTCCTAAAGTTCTATAGATACCAATGGATTGGACATTAGGCATTTTCTTACTATGATTTCATTGGTTACTGTTTTAAAGTAGTATCCAAAGATATGTTAACATTATTTAGATAGACCAGTGGTTCTTAATCTTGACAGTACATTAAACTGTGCTTTTAAAAAATGCATGTGTCTGATCTCCAATTCCAGAGATTCTGATTTAATTGGTCTGGGTGGGGCCCAGACATCAGTTTTGTTTTGTTGTGGTTTTTTTTTCAATTCCTCAAATGATTGAAGGGTGCAGCCAAGGCCGAGAACCACTGATCAAAGCTATGATTCTCATCTTGGCTCCTCAACAAAATCTCCTGGGGCACTTGTAAAAATATAGATTCTTAGGCCACGCCCTCAAGAATCTGATTCACTTAGTCTGAGGTGGACCAAGGGAATCTGTGCTTTTTAACAAGCATCCCTGGTGATTCTGATAATTAGCCAAGTTTGGGAAACACTGATATAGGACAACCAATAAAAATACAAAACAAGCTAGACTGGTCTGTTTTTGCTTAATGACAAAACCCCCCAAAACTCATCTTAGTGCTGCCTGTTGTTGTTGAAGAAAAAATTTCATTTTAAAATTTTCTACTGTTTCTGTGTGTGTGTGTTTGGTTTAGCTATCCATTAATTTTTTTAAGAGCATTCAAGAACCAATTTACTGCTCTTTACAAATATACACACTTAGACACATGCACACTTAGACACATGCACACAACACATAAAAACAATCAACAAAATAGTGGTAAAATATTGATGTGTATTTAATCACTGTAAAAACTTAAGAAACCTTTTCAAATGATGTTTTTCTTTGTGGAATATTTCTTTCTTTGATCAGATGCTACTTTCTTCATCAATTCTGAACCACTATGTTCTATTCAGATGAATGAGGGATTCTTAATTGACATCCTTGTAGTCTGACTGTACTGGGTTTAGAAAGCTATGTAATCCAGCATCTGTCCTTCAAGTCTTTCCTGCCAGAATGCCGCATTCTCATCTCCTTGGGGAGATAACATCAGTAATTGGGAGTGGGAAGGGAGTTGCACTGTAATGACCAGGCTTTTCAAGTGACTCTGCCCCATGAAAATCCCTACAACCTGCTTCTTGCTAGACAGGTGTCTTTTAGCCAGGGCTCAAATTGCAACTATCAAGTTGGGGTGGGGTTGGGGGGACAGGGAGTAACACCTCCTATATTTTCATAGTTTAAATATTACATGCAGTATTCTGATTTACAGTACATGCTATGCACATTTGAACTTCTCAAATCAACGGGGGGGGGGGGTTCTAGAAATACACATTTCATCTAGTAAGATCTCTTTGTAACCTATATTAACCTAAATAACTTTCCACATTAGGTTTTCCACCTTTAGCACACAACCAAAGAAAAATAAAACAAAAAAATTAATAAATAGATAGCAGCAACAGCAACAATGCATTTTCTTACAATAACTGCTGGGATTCTTGTTCTTTATTTT
The DNA here is from genome assembly GCA_026826555.1 of Tolypeutes matacus. Taxonomy (NCBI): domain Eukaryota; kingdom Metazoa; phylum Chordata; class Mammalia; order Cingulata; family Chlamyphoridae; genus Tolypeutes; species Tolypeutes matacus. Next base: position 8,025,257 of record JAKSZT010054515.1, on the reverse strand, counting down.
TTTTCTTCATCAACTTCTTCCGTTGTTTTACCCATGGGTATATTTTCACTTAGCTCTCCAAATCTTCTGCAGTTACATTTTTTTAGTTAGGCTCAACAAGCTTATTTAATCTGAACTCCTCCACAAGAAAGTAAAATGTGTTGATGTTTAACTCATGACTGGAGGTAGAAAATGATCAATCAGATCTAAAAACAAGAAAAAAAGCCAAAACAAGACCAAACAGAACAAAACAATTAGTGCTATGCTGGTAAATAAATGTTTAGCAACTGACTCTCCAGAAAAAAAAATAAAAAAGCTCTGATTTAGAGTATTTGATGGTTTCTGTGCTGCAAATGCTCACAGTATAGCTGATTTCAAGCTACCAGCATGATGTCTCTGACTGCAGATTTTGGAAGAGTTGTGCATAATCGGCTCTAGGGAACCAGTAGTCCTCAAAACTGTCATGGTTGTCTGAAACAAAGTCTTAGAAACTGGCACAGCCAAGAGGAGTCTAAGAAGACATGACAGCTAAATGTAATGTGGTATCTCCATCCCCAATGTTGAATTAATTTCTCTCTGCCTGTTGTCTCACGGCACATTGTATATAGCAGTTACTTCATCATATTGTGTTATCATTTTTCCTTCATCTTCTCATTTATTACACTGTGAATAGAGGCCATGTCTTCATCTCAAAAACCTGGAAAACACCTGACACATAGAAAGGGCACATTAAATATCGGTTCAATAAAGTCAGTCATGTGTGGACTTATTTAACCCTCGAATCATCTTTGGTCGTTCCCATGTTCTCATATACTCCTGAGTGGCTCCTAGTTCACATTTCCTCCATCTTCCCCTCTGCCGACCTAATTCTCACCTACCTTTCAAGTCTCCATTTATACAATAGACTAATCCATCTTTGAACTTCAGTTTCACTTACAGTCAGTGGGACACCGTTGATTTGTCTCTCACTGATTTAAAGTAGTTGTAGTTTGTCTGAATTCAGGACCCTTGTCTGGCGCTACTACTGTATTCCCATGGCTCACCTAGCATTTGGCTCACTGATATATGCAGATTTTCTCCATCCACATTGAATTTTCCTACTCTGAATGCCTGAAAGGCCTAAATTCTGTACCAAAATATTTAGAACATGATTATATATTTCTTCTGTTCTCTAACTCTTTGATACATATAGACTGTGTCTCCTTAATAACATTGTAAACTTTTTAAGGGCATCATTGTTCTCCCCTATTATTTATTTTTGCTTCTCTCACATTCTCTAGTAGTGTGCTGGACACATAATAGATACTTCTTAATAAATAATTAGTGGACGTCTTCTAGACTAGCACTATCTGAAGACTGGTGAAATATTGGTCCCATTCCAATCTGAATCCAAATTCTGAGAACGGAATCTAAGAATTCTTTTTTTTTTTTTTTAAAGATTTTATTTATTTATTCATTTCTCCCCCCCACCCCCGCTGCTTGTGCTCGCTGGGTCAGCCAACCACGGCGCGGGCGGGCCCGCGCCCACCAGGAGGCCCCGGGAACCAAACCCGGGGCCTCCCACATGGCAAACGGGAGCCCCACTGATTGAGCCACAGCCGCCCCCCTAAACTCAGCATTTTCTAGACTCATTTTCCTTGAATTATTTCTCTGCAGAGGAACGGTCTGTTAACAGTTGATTGTAGAAGAAACTATAATACAGTGATAATTTGAGCCCAGTGGCTAAATGAGGCTATTTCATAAAGGGAGTATACTTTAAAGGGTGTAGTTTCTTTTGTTTAATGTTAATCACTCAATCTATTTACGTAAAGGGAACCACAGTTAACACAAATGTACAGTGCAAAAGTGTCTTCTTAATACCTTTTAGTTTTAAAAGATTCATGTATTTCTATATCTACTTTCTTTCTCCATCCCATGACTACATGTTTTATACTATATCTGAAAGTTAAAAATTCTTACACACTTAATTCTTTCTTAGAAAGATTTATAAGAAAAGATTTCTTTCCATTTTATGTTTGTCTGTTTGTCGTATGATACAACTGATAAATTAAAGATTTTTCCAATATTTCCTATTTCTTGTAACTGAAGTTCACTGACAAATTTGCAGAATTTAGAAATCCAAATAATATGCCGAAAGACTTAATGCACCTAACATCCAATTCTAGAAATTACAATCATGCAAAAAGAAATCCTTCTTTTATAGCATTAATTTGTTATTTTCACTAGCTTATCTACTCAAACCAGTAAGACAGATTCATGGACTTGCAGGCAAAAAAAATCTTTCTTGTTGAGAAATTGGAGAATTAAATAAGATAATGTATATGAAAAGGTTCTGTAATGTCTACTGTGGTATCTTAGTTCTTTAAGGAAGATACTTATTTTAAAAATAAAATTTGAAGAAGAAAAAGGAAAACCTGAATAACGAATAACCTTAGAGGTCAGGGTCTTTAACATCAAGTTCCTAGAAAACCAAATAAGAGACTTTCCAGGGCTTTTAGATAAAGGAAATTTCAGGTTGGTTTAGACATCCCCAGGTAGGTCAGGACATGGGTAAGGTACATAGCTCAGTGCAATTATTTCAGGTTGATTTCTGTCATTTTTCTTTATCAGCATGGAAACAAACATGCCAGTTTTAATATTTACCTCTGTTCTAGCCAGCAGAGCTGCTTTGGTCATTTTATAAATCTAGTTCTCTTTCTCTCCACTATTTCTGTTGCTCTATCAACATGGAATACTTTTCTCTTTTTCCTCCTTATTTGACAAATTCCTATACATATTTCAAGACTCACTTCAAATGTCCCATTTGTGATCTACTTCCTCCTGTGTGATTCTCTAGCTTTGGGTACTCTCTCTCTCTCTCTGTATGTATATGTGTGTGTGTGTGTGTATATATATATATATATATATAATTTTTTATAAAATAGGGAAAATTAAAACAACTCAAAGCATGATAATTCCTCTCCAAGTAGAACAAAGAAAAAAAAATTCAGAAGTCCCTCATTGATCCTTTCTACCTCCTAGCCTGGCCCAATATCCCATCTTCAGTTCATGGTGTGAATCTGTAATACCCTTTCTCCCTGTTAGGAAAGTTTAACTCCTAACAAGAGTTGAGATCAACCCAATATTTACCCTCCTCACCCCACCAGAGCAATCTACAAGACACAGCAGTACGATGGTACATTCCTTAGAATTTGAATTATTCCATTAAATAACACCACCAGGGCTTTTGCAAAACATATACCATGCTTTCCACTTACAGCAGTTAGCACAGTCTAGAGTAAGTTGAGGTAAAGCTCAGCTTTTCCATTCTACCTGAGACTTTTGATCTGTCTTAGATGGAACACAAGTGTACAAACATCCACACACATCTCCAGGGAAAAATTCTCAGCAACACTCCAGTTCAAATCCATATAAAAGAAAGAAAACTTTTACCAAAAGACAACATAATTGGTAAAGTGTTTCTCTGTCCACACAGGAGAAAAGTGTTTTATTTGATCATGCAGAGCAGTTTCAGTTTCTTATTCTCATCTTTCTAATTACCTGTTAGTACATGAGAAATAGCAATGGTTTATTAATGACCATTGAAAAGACCAACAATCTAACTTTTCATCTTCACCATAAGACTTGCAAAAAATCAGCAGGAGCATTGAGATTACAGATTAGTTCTTTAATCTCAGGTAAGATCAAATTCTTAGGAGTATTTCATGAAATACCACACAGAAACAGATTGATAGACACATTTATTTTTGTTACATCTGAAATAAGCTGCAGAAACCTTGGGGGGATTATTTTTAGGTCAATAGCAAAAAACTGGAGCCATTTCAATAGAAATGGTTCCTTTGGATATGCATTGCATTTGGTAAAGAAATGACAACACGTATTTCAATTTGTGTTTGTCATGTTTAAGAAAATACCAGTAATTCTGGGAAGATAAGGGTTTCAATGGATTTATAAGGCAAAAATACTTTTGTACTATCATCTGATTCATTTACAAAGAAATAGAAGGCTAGAAAGTAAAAGGCACAGCAAAGGGAGTTTAATTATTACTTGGTTTCTTTTAAATGTGCTGATTTTCTCAAGGTTCTAAACGTGTGCTTATGTAATAAAAGAGCATATATATCATATGAGGAAATTCACTGGCTTTACAGTCATGAGAAAGTGCTCACTATTATCACTAGGCAAATATTCAGATTTTAATAATAATTTCTCATCAAAATAGAGGCATTTTAAAAATGAAAAGATAATACTCAATCCTAGCCTTTGCTGCATTCATTGTCAGTAAGAAGATATATTGGTACTTTGCTTTTGTGATGTAAGTTGGCTATATATACCAAGAACCATTAAAAGTTCTTTTTTTTTTTAACTTAGAATTTCTGATTGTGGGACTTTATCTTAAGAAATAAGTCTTAAGAAACAGTCTTTATAGTAATGAAAAATTGGTAATAGCTTAAATGCCCAATATTAGGAAATGGTTGATTCAATAGTGATGCTTTTGTTTGAAGGAATTTGCTACCATGTGATTCTGGCCCACCCCTTGACTTTAGCCGTAGCTATAAGATTCAGATTTCGCCAAGGAAAGCTTTCAATCATCTGGGCCAAGTGATTGGTGCATGGAGGCACAAATGACTCAATCCAGGGCAATGGGATTATGTTTTGCTCCAACTTTTGGGAACAAGACAGGACTTTTCAACGATGGTTTGTTTAACCAAGCTTCTAGTGACTATCTTTGCCTTCACACTGGGAAACTTGAATGATAATGAATCCAACACAAAAAGAGGCAGAGCTAAGAGATGGAGAGACAAAATCTTGGTTACATTTTTTGAGCACCTGACTCTGGCCATGCCTGAATCTAGGGTATCTCTGGATTTTCCCATTACATGTGCCAACAAATTCCTTTGTCCTCAACAGGTTTGTTTTCTTTTGTTTTGCTTAAACCAGCTTTAGTTAGGCATGTGCATGCTGAATAGAAGTTCTAAAATATACAAAGATGGATGCTGAGATTTCTTCTCTTAGGCCAACAGTTTTGATAACTAAGGGGAGTGGTCATTTTATGTCAAAATTGTTCAGTATTCTGTGCAAATAGTCTTAAGAAATCATTGCTAATAACAATAAATGCACATGAGTTGGTTTAAAAATTTAATAACCCTTTCACCTGGATAAAAAGGCTTTGAGTCCAATGGGATTGAAGGAGTTTTCACTTCAGCATATTGAACTCATGGTAACCAAGAGGTTGTCCTTTATAGCTAAGACTTCCTTTTCCTTTGTTCATGCATTTCTATTCTCCCATATTAATTTCACATGCACTGTTGTTACCACCGTAGCATCTGATATCTTCAGTTATGTGGATTGCACACAAAGCACCTTGTTTTTGCTTCAGTGTGTATGGCATTCTTACCAGTCAAGAGAGTTTAAGGAAAAATGTGGACCACCTGGCAGAGATATAGCTCTACAGGTGAGTGGCTCTTTTGAGGCCTTGAATTAATATTCATAACCAGTCCTTTTTGCAAGTTGACTATGCATAAACACCTGTTAGTAATTTCTCATTGTACTTCCATGAGATAAATTCTTTGAAATTCATAGGAAGGCATGTTTGCTCTCTGTGCCTTAAAGTAGAAACGAAAGAAATACAAGGATGGTATATGTCCTTAAATTTAAATCTTTCTCAATATGACATAAATCTGTGATGGAAAATAGATTATGGAATATTAACATGTTTAAAGTAAATTCTTCTCTTCTACAAGAGTCTCTGTGCTAAGAATTTAATCATTGTCTATTCTTACTTTCTCTCTAAATTACTAAGAGAGATAATATTTGCTGAAGTGCTTTTTACCTCTCTTTTGAATTAGAACAAGAACTATATGTTCTCCTCCACAAAATGCTCTTTTGTTTAAATATGATAACATATCTGTCTACTTTTTTCTCCCAAAAACCTATATGGTACTCATCTCCTAGATAAGATCAAAAACTAGTCTGATCCCTTAAATATTTCTTTAATGAATAAATCTGTCTGTATGTCTTTGGATATCTTCTACAAAAGAAATCCTTGCTTTGCAATAATTTTGTATTTGTTTCATTTGATGTTCAGTCTCTTTAACCTTTTATTGAACATGTAGGCAATTATATGGTGTATAAAATCACTGTTTATCATGAGCCAGACACTCTTTAAGTGTTTTACATGTCATATTACATTTAGTACTCACAGTAACATGAAATAGCAGCTATCATTATCCCCATTTTATGGTTGAAGAAACTGAGGTTCAGAAAGGTTAAGCAACTTGTCTAAGATTATATAGATAATAAGTAGGAAAGCCAAGATCTGAACCCAGGCAGTCTAGCTCCAGAATTCATACCTATTAATTTAGACAGAGATTAAAACAAACAAATTACAACAAACATACAAATAAAAAAGAGCTCTTACTGAAAAATCTGATTGCAGGCAATTGGAAGAAATATATCTTGTTTTCATTTAACCTAATTTTAAGGTAGAGTCAATTTTATTATAATAATAGATTATATTTTTCCTGTACAATACTTAGGTCTTGGGGGAAACCTTTGTGTACATTAACAAATGTGGGAGAAATATTATTCATTTGACACATTTTCAAACCAATGGTTTGGAGTTAGCTTTTGTACAAGTTTTTCTAATGCCTTTGAGAATGAGATATACTAAGAAAGGAAAGTGGATAGCAAGTAGGCTAAAAGAAGTAGGTTCAAGAAAACCAATTTTTCAGAAATATGGAGAGTATTCCAGATTCATTTTAACTTTGCAATGCATGGCATTTCTTCAACAGGCAATACATCCTAACTTTTCCAGTATCTTCACTTTAATTTTTGCTCATGCATTCTTTCAGAGTTCAATGGAGACTTCCATATTATATAAAGAGGTAACACTAACTTCATTAGGTGAAAAGATATCTCCACTTCACAGGCTTTGGGAATTTAAGTCTTTTATTTCTTTAATGTATAGGAAAACATACATATAATTAAATACATTCTTAGATAATTATGCTTAAATATACACAGAATTACACTTGGATCTATAGATATACTCTTAGATAATTACTCTTAGAAATAAGAGTGTTCCCATTTTTTTCCTCCCAAAATACAAAATTTAAAAATATCATATTAAAGTGATTTTATTTTCTGATTAATAAACCAAACTCTCAAACCAGACACCAAATAAAGAAGAGAGTTCTATTGGTGGGTAGGTACTTGGCAATAAAATGCTGAAAGATACCTTTTAGTTCTTGTTCCAAGGTCATTTATTTCCCAAATCTCCCTGGCCTCTGAGTACAAAGAAACAGTTATATTATTATTTTCACCTCTACTACAAGAAGGTTGTTCCTACTGTCAAATAAGCAAAATCAAGAAAAATCTTCCATCCTTCCTTTCTTAGCAACCTGGTCATTGAACTATACCTTTACTTTTTAGTTAAACATGAGGCAGAAATGTAATTAGCAGGAGCAGGAAAAACAAGACCTTTCAGAGTAATTTCATGTATAAAACTTCCAAAGTAAGTAGCTCAATAGCCATTTTATTTGACTACAGAATTACATAGCTCACAAAAGAGGCCCAAAAGGTAATAGGATACTTAGAATGACTGGATGTTGTTAAGGGTTGTAGGTTATAAGTGCTTCTCAATCTGACTATTTGTTTAGGAAACCTGAATTCTCACCTACCTGACCATAATTTTCTGCTCTTCAATATATATGAGTTTCTATATGTCTTAGAAATGACATAAGGGAGTTAAGATAGGCTTTGTGACAAACAGACCTGGGTTCAGATTCCTACCTTTCCAATATCTGAGGGTCATCAGCAAAGGATGAGTGCTTCCTTTCCAGGGGTTTCATCATCTTAAAAAAAGACCCCCCACCCCTATTTTTTTTAGGTACCGGGCTGGGGATTGAACCTTGTATGTGGGAAGCCAGTGCTCAATGACTGAGCCACATCCACTCCCCTGAATTGTTTTTTTTTTGTTTGTTTGCTTGTTGTTTGTTTGGTTGGTTTGTTTGTTTTTTAGAAGGCATCAGGAACCGAACCTGGGACCTCCCATATGGGAGGCAGGCACTCAACAGCTTGACCCACATCCACTCCTGAGGAGCCCTTTTTATTTTATTTTTAAAAAAGATTTATTTTATTTATTTATCCCCACCCCCACCCCTGTTGTTTTTGCTCTCACTGTCTGCTCTCTGTGTGTTCTTCTCTGCTTGTCTTCTCTTTAGGCAGCATTGGGAACCAATCCTGGGACTTTCCAGAGTGGGAGAGAGGCACTCAATCTCTTGCACCACCTCAGCTCCCCGGTCTGCTGTGTCTCCTTTTGTCTCTCCTTTGTGTCTCTTTTTGTTGTGTCATCTTGCTGCATCAGCTCTCTCCATAGGCCAGCACTCCTGCGAGGGCCAGCATTCCACGTGGGCCAGCTCACCACGTAGGCCAGCTCGCCTTTCACCAGGAGGCCCCAGGAATCGAACCCTGGACCTCCTATATGGTAGAAGAGAGCCCAATTGCTTGAGCCACATCCGTTTCCCCCAGGAGCCCTTTTTAAAAGGCTGTCATGAGTCCTGATTCATAGCAGTGGCTCAATAAATATGAATTTTATTCCCTATCTATACCTATGATTATGTAATTAGCATTTGAAAATATTTATCCTCCTTCTCTAACTTCCATCACTCCTTTTCTGTGCAATTGATAATTATTTAGCTCATGGAGTTGTGACATGATCAATAATGATAAAGTCCCCATCACAGGGGTCATTAATGTGTAAAAAAAAAAAATATATATATATATATATGTATGATGGAATTATTGAACTGTTAGGCTAATATAAAGTGCATGGGATGTATGAGCAATTAGGGTGAATGTAGTGATTCTTTAAAAACTTGGTTTCACAGGTAGTTGTCCTCAAATAAAACTACTCAAGAAAAAAAGTAGGACTTCATGAGTAACAAAAAGGAAGCATTTAAAAAATTACATCCCAGCTGTTTCTTTATTCTCTTACTTTGCTAATACTAACCAAGGGACTAAATAGCATTTGGGTTTTATGAGGTCTTTGTATTCTGCAAAGTTCCCTTTTGACATCCAGAGAACCAAAGCATTATGGACAGGCAATAAAAAGAACCAGACCCAAAGCATCTATGAAATTGCTGCTTTAAACTGGAATGCTAGCTCTCTGGCAGAACTACAATGCTGTGAGTGACAGACTACACTTCAATGCTCAGATCAGGAGATAAGGCCTGATGGATGTGATTACACATGTTTATGTCCCCTGATTTGCCAATCAGCCAGGGAGGGAGAGTGATGACTCCAAACGTGACTTCCTTGCACAAAGTTTGTGCACCATTTATGCTTGTACCTGGGGGCAAGACTGGTTAACAAGGCCAAGAAGGAGGGGAGTATGTGGGAGTGGGTAATAACCGGGGAAGACTTCATAACATCAACCCCGGGGAAAAGGGAGGAGGGCTGAGGATCGAGGGTGTTCCCTCCTGCTTCTGCTTATTTGTCAAGTGGTAGGAGAAATTTTGAAAGTTGCTGTGAGGAGGAGCTAGCGACTGGGTTTTGGGGTGTTTTGTACCCCACCCTTCCCACTTGTAGGGAAACCTCTTTACAAGAGGTGATAGAATTGGAAGGAGGAAGACGACTGGGGAATAGAAGGAAAGTTCTGCTGCTCCTCCTCCTGTCATTTGTCTTTTGCTTCCCGACTCTCCTCCAAACAAGCTCATCTGTGCCAAGGGGCAGCAGAAAACCCCGCAGAAGCACCAGCCGTGGGCACTTGCCTAGCTGCCTCGCATCTGCAGCTGCTCTATCATCCAGTCACCATCCAGGCCATTGGGACCGCTTCTGATGGCTGTGGCCTCCGCCGCCCCAGGGAGTATCTTCTGTAAGCAGCTCCTTTTCTCTCTCCTGGTGAGTAACAACGAAGGGATTAGGGACTCCAAGCATGTTGCTACCCGTTTCCTTCCTCCAATTTAGGCTTGAAAGAGAGCAGCGGTGGGGTGCAAGGCACAGAAGATAGCCTGGGAAAATAAAAACAGTCCTGAGAAAAATCCAAGGAAGAGTTGAGAGACTTGCCACTCAGGATGGGAGGTGTTTAGCTTTCTCTTCTAGTGCCAGCTGCCATGATAACGTTTTCAAGGGAATTCCCTGGTAGACCTTGCTGGGATGTTTTTTTCTCAGGAGGAGGAGAATGCATTAATTCCTCAGGCGTTTAGCCCTGAATGGTCTGAGGTTTGCTTTGCAGTCAGTAAATAATCTGGTTATTGAACATGCTTAGCTCTACTGAGCCATGAAAGGAGGAAAAGGATTCTAGGTGAAGATGCGAATTACTCAAAAAGAGCAAAGAGACTGCCAGGGCTCTTAGATCAAATAGGGGTTTAACTTGAGAAAGATAACAAAGGAAAATGTGATAGACATTGAAAAAAATACCACTAACTGGGCTTCCACTTGGATTTTTAAATTGCTTTGTAACCGTGTGCTAAAATATTTATTTTTCTTTGGTGGGGGACAGGTAGAGGGGACTTGTCCTAACTTTCTATTTGGCATTTCTGAGCTGTGAATTTGTGAATTTCCTTTTATTATTATTTTTTAAATTTTAATGAAAAATTTTAGCTTCCAGTTATATTTTCAGGATTTGAAGGATGCATGGGGAACAGACATTTCTCATATAAGTAAGTAATATACAATGCAGGATTGATGGTCAAGTTCTCACTCTACAACTGATGGGGGAAAAGAGAACTCAGAGACCATCTTGATTATTTGGGAGTTACTATTAGGTTAAATGTGGTGAAAGCACTCCAAGGGATTCCCTCAGATTTCTTTTGTCTAGTATCCTTTGATTCACCCCACTCCCATACTAAGAGTCTGTCTGACCCTTACTTCCTCCAAATCACTTTTCATTACTGACTTAACCTACAGAGTGAATAATGCCTAATGATTGCAGAGGCAGGACTGCTGGGGTGGGCTCCTAGGGCAGGAGGAAAGATGAGTGTGCGAGCGTGCATACGCCTTATGAGAATAATGTTTCTATACATACATGCATATGGATATATATAGTCTAGTTATTTTCTGATTACAAAATACTGTCTCCACATTATATATTTAGACCACTAGTAATTGCAATGCTTTATGCTCAGAAAGTTCTTTAGATACAATTTAATGCATTCCTTGCCTTTAGAAATGAATATATTAAAAAATCAAATAAAAAAGAATGTCTCCTGTTTCTAAGAGTGGCTATTTAAATTAAAACTGAATACAGATATGATTCCTTTAATTCAAGTTTTTGGTGCTATCTGCTTCTAAAAATTTTCATAAAGTTATAACCTGTTTAAATAGGCTGTTAGAATATACCCAATCGATAGAGCAGAATTGGGCTGAGGTGGAAAAGAAGTGCACATTCCTAATATGGATGATAATCTTTTCTCGTTCTGTCTCCCAAACAATGGATCCCATAACTCTAGAAATATGTCATCAAAAGAAAATTGATCAGAAAATTGACCAATCTTTTTCTGGGAAATCTACCTCGGCTCTATTTTATATTTAAGTCACCAAGAAGTAGTCATTTTGAGAAAGAAAAGAGAAAGCAAATAAACAGAAAATGACAAGAAAAAGAAGGAAAATATCTTTTGAGCTTTTAGACACTTTTGAAGTGATAGCTTTTCTTTTATTTTTCAGATAGTATTTGTCTTTCCTTGACCTTTTCAGCAATCATTGTATCTTGAATTTAATTAAAAATCTTTACCCTTTTGAAGACTGTATTCTATATTTTGGAATATATTTCTTTTTAGACTAGTTTTGTGATTTGAAGTCTTTCAGATTTATAAGTTTATGCCAAGGCAGTCTTAAGATTGATTTGAGAGCAGTGAATATGTCCAATTATTGATCTTATGAGATTAAAAAGAACACTTGGATATTTCCTAATATACAGAGGGTATATTAGCTATACCCTCAAATAGTTTGAGGTTGTGAAATGATAATTTGAGAAGTAGTGCAAATAATTGACTATTGTATTCTAGAATTAAGTACTCTCTTCATGATAAAAATTAGAATTACATTAATGATTGTAGTTAAAAGAAAATCTGGCTTAGAGATCATAACTTCTCTATAAGGTCAGTAATGTAACACATTTTCTTGAAATGACAATATAATTTTGGTTCTAAGAGCTACTGTTCACTTTAATTTTTTCATTGACACTAAATGACTGTGGTACTTCTGAAACTACTTTCTTTGTTGTTTCCTTTTAAACTTAAATTTAAAAAACTGAAGGATTTTTAATTTAAAATTTTCAGAAACTGCTGATATTTTTATCAAGACAAAACTACAGTGTGAAAATTTGTGAATGAATGTAATTCCTGTTTTTTTTCCTTTCTTTTGAGGTTCTAATAATATTTTGTGATGCTTGTAAGAAAATTTCTCTCCGAGTTCCTTCTCATCTTCAGGCTGAAACACTTATAGGCAAAGGTGAGAAACTGTATTAAGAATTTCACAGTTGTAATTTCCTACATTTAGCTTAAGGCCATTCTTGTAATGTTTGGGATAAAAGCCATATGATAGGTACCTGGCATTTAAATTGGACATACAATGAATGATGGGTTATTTGTTTTTTGGTTCTAGTTAGAAACAATTGAGTTACCAAAGTTGTATACTCTTCTTGCCAGAAAAATTAGCAAACATCAGATGGCTAAATGATATTGGCTTAGTTCAAACAAAGCAAGGTACTATAAACAAAATCATATCTTAATCCGTATCAACTAATCTGTTTCCAAAATTTAAAGCCAAGTTTCTTTAATTGATTAGACATGAAATGAAAGTGTCAACATTTAAATGTCTCCGAATAAAAATTGTAGTTGAAGGTGATTACAAATCAACAGCACCTGCTAACAATTTATATGCGATTTCACAGAATAAGTTGTGAAATTCAAATAAAATTTTAGTGGGTCTTACCATCCGAGCCATCCCTGAATTATATGTTAGCTGTTCTTCTAAGTCCAATGGCAAAATTCCTTTCATCAAGATTTTTCATTGGCCTTCATTTTATATTAAAAAAAATACACCTTGAATATGTAAGTGGCATACTTTCCAAGCTAGACATTGTTTTGTCTCCCCTCCTTTTAACCCTTTACGTCTTTTAAAAGATGTATAGTTAATACTCTAAATATATATACTAAACATTCTAAATGTATTAAATATGAATCTATAAAGGAAATAGTTTGATAAAAAATTACAATTTATCTTAAGTATTGGGTTTATTAAACCTCAAAAATGTACTATAGAATGATTATTTGCAATATTACTGAGAAATATTATATAAAAATAGATCAGCTTTCTTGCTTGTTGTGAGATAATTTTAACTATCAAAAGATTATTGCAAATAAGTTCAAAATCTATTAACTTTGTACAGCTATATTACCTTGACATAAAACAACAAATATATATAGAGATGTATAAATCCATAAATAAGACAAAGTGGAAATAAAATAAATCCAGTGACACTAGAAACATATTTTATATCTATTCATAAATTAATTTATGGCAAAAGCAGTGGAAATGTGACTCCATTAATTCACTCTTTAAAATTTGCATGGCCTCTAAGTTTTAGAATACCAAGTATTTAATAAACTCCAAGTCTAACCTCTGTCTTTCTGCTTCTCATGCACTAACTCACAGTTGTTGTTCCTGTAAAACTTGTTCTATTCCAGTTCCATCTTACAAATTATTGTGAAATTTCTCTCCTGCAGCGAATCTGGAGGAATGTCTCAAGTCTGTAAGCCTCATTCTTTCAAGTGATCCTGACTTCAGAATTCTAGAAGATGGCTCAATTTACACAACACATGATGTCATTTTGTCCTCTGAAAAGAAAAGTTTTTCCATATTCCTCTCAGACAGTCAGAGGCAAGAACAGAAAGAGATAGAAATTGTACTGGCAGCAAGTGAAAATAAGGTATAATAGCAAAGCCTTAAGTAGCTTAACATGCTAATCTACTTACAAGGGTCCTTCATTTCACATACTTCCTTCCGGGTTAAAAATGACTCCTCTTGAATTCTCACTTGTTTGTCTATTCCATTTATAATTTATTAGGTAAATGCTAGATTATTTTAAGGAGTAGTGGAGCTGTTTACAAAATTGTATAAACACGAACAACTCTGTAGCCAGGGAGCAAATCAAAATATCAGAGGTTTCTGATAGCATTTTGGGGTATGGCAATAAGAACAACAAACTTGAAGAACCAGGGGGGTGGGTCTAAAACTCAGTGAAAATTTATTCTGGCCAGAGATGTGGCTCCACCCTGAGTGGCTGTTTCCCAAAGAACTGTGGATTTGAGTCATGCCTTGAAGAAGAGATTGTCTAAGCCCTACTTCCAATTTAATCAAAATTTCTATGGGTTCCCTCTCTAGAGTGGAGATGTGGCCAGTCCACATGATTGATTTGAGTATTTTGACCCTAGGCTCATTTTCTTTCTCTGAGTGATGGCAACTGATCCAGGGAGTGGAAGAGGAGAAAGTTACTGAAATTCACATAAAACCCACTTGAAGCAAAATCAGCACAATTGATTTGGTCTTATAAAATCATTTACTAATAAGTGATTCCATTTCTAAGAGAATTTCCCAGCCAAATTTCTCTTGATTACAAGAAAGCTTCTTCACTGAAATTAGAATATGTTCAAGGCTTACAAAACATTATTTTATATACCATTTGTAAAGAATCTCCACATTACATAAAATAAAATATACTTGAACAAATACTATATATAGGTATAAAAATGCCTTGCACTCTAACTAGTGTTTTAACAAATTTGACTGTACTGCTTTTAATGGAATAAAATGGATAATTCTTAAGCATTTGTTAATGGATTCCCTACTTTCAAAGAGTCTGTAGCTTCTCGGGGTGGCATCTTTCATCAATGTCCAATAATTTTCTGGCTCCATAACAGGTTAAATCAAGAAATCTGTGATACTGAAGATTAGAATGTATGAGGTCTTATTTATATGCATGTGTGTGTGTGTGTATCAATACTAAAAAATAAAAACGGTTTGGGGATTATCCACGACATCGTTATATATGTCCCTCATTTGTTTTCTCCACGGTGATGTATATGTGAAATCACAGTTCACCAAAAAAAATCACAGAATGAAAAGCATGCCTATATTTCTTACTCTCATCAAATATAGACTCGCAAGAAGAGACATACAAAAGACAAGGTCCTCAAGCGCAACAAGAGGCGATGGGCTCCTGTTCCCTGTTCGCTGATGGAGAACTCATTAGGTCCATTTCCGCAACACGTTCAGCAGGTACATTTCATCTCATTTTATATTTGCTGTCATTAAACTTTTCCATTTGAATTACTCAGAATATTGATCAGCACTTTAGTCTATCAATATTCATAAGGATTGTCTATACAATAGAATGAGGGGCATGCAGAAGTGAGCCAATACAGTATATCACTTTCTTTCAGAAATCATATTTAGACATTTAGAAATAAGGTTTGTTTTTTGAGTTTTTGATGCTCTTACTTCCACATCCAAATTTTCCTGAATACTCTACCAGACTTTAGCACTCATATACAGAAGATATAACTAAAGATTTTGTTTAAATTAGCACTTATCCTCCCAAAAGATGGTCTTCTGTTTGCCAAATAAAATACTGCCACTGATACAAAGCTGGAGTATAGACACAGGCCACCTTTAAAATGATGCAATTCTTGAAGAATTAATTGTGAAAGGGGAGTTGCACTATTTCTACTTATTAAAATCACACAATTTCAACCCCAAATAATTAAAAATCACTGTAAATGTTATCAAACTGTATATAAGCATACAAATCCATGGATAGGAATTTTAAAGGTATACTAAACTCTATAAACTTCCCATAATTAGGCAATACCTCAAAAGAATTTGTGATTAAAGAAGGGGCACAGTTTGTGGCTTTGCAAATTGCAGAATGTAAATAAGAATTTGAAAAAAAAAAAATGGGAGCTGGTGGGTAGCTAAGCAGAGGGAAGAAATATTAAATGAATAAGTAAGAGGGAAAGTGACAAAAACACACCAAAACAAGGGTTTAGGTTAAAGCTATTTTTCATGACATATTTGCTCTGTTCTTAAATTGTTACTTTTTGCTATAGATCCAATCTGATACTGCACAGAACTATACCATCTTTTATTCCATAAGTGGGCCAGGAGTGGACAAAGAGCCCTTCAATCTGTTCTTCATAGATAAAGACACTGGGGATATCTTTTGTACACGAAGCATAGACCGCGAACAATATCAACAATTTTCGGTAGGATTACTGAATTATTTATTCAGAATTATGTTTTTAGTGGCTTAATATTTTCAATGCTGATTATTTGATGAATCAAATATTTGCTTTAATATTTTAAACACTGTTAATATATATTACAAATTTTAAATTTCTATTGGTGCCATTGATGAAGAAAGACAGTGGATATCATAAAGGAAGAAAAGAGGGAAAGATGCATAGAAAATACAATGACAGAATTTTAAAGGACTGATTTGATATGTAGAATCCTGAGTAAGCAACAAGGAAAATTCTCTGTAATTAAATAGCTCAATTATTCTCAATCCTGGTTTTTCATTATATGTCACCTGAGACTTTTTAAAAATGCTGAAACTTGAGCTCAAGCCCAGTAATGCTGATTTAATTGTTCTGGGATAGAACTCAGGCAATAGAAATTCTTTGAAGCCTTCCAAGGTGATTCTAAATGTAAAACAGGGTTGAGATCCACTGTTTCGCCTCCTGGGCAGCATTGGGCCGGCTTTGCATGCATTCTTTTCTTCCCTTCTCTCTGGCTGTCATTCAGCAAAAGAGGTCCTTTGGGACCATTTTTATTTCCTTAGTAATTCAGAATAAGTTTAGCCATTTATCTTATTCTCTCTTATCCTATCCAAAGGCAAATGTAATTCCTCTGAAAATTAAACTCTTTTTTTTTTCCTGTTTCAAACTTCACACATCTCCTTAGTGTTGCGATGTCTAATCTGACATAGAATAGAAATTCACAGGATTCAAGATGAAGGTGAACGAAACCGATTAAATATTTAATACCTTGAATTATAAAAGAGTGGAGTAAAGGCATGCTTTGCTAAAAAGAGCAATAGGAAAACCTATTTCATAGTTGAGCAGTTCCAGGGAATAACACGGCAGACATCTGAAAGATGAGTAGCTGTCAGTGGCCACGTAAAGGCAGCAGTGAAAGAAAGCAATGATGGGGGGTGGGTAGCTAAGTGTTTCAGGTAGAGGCATCAGCAATATAAAATCCAGAGGTTAAAAAAAATTAACAAGAACATCAAATCTCTGATTGGAGTGTAGTTTGAAGCAAAGGAAGAGTGTGGAATACAAGGCCAAAGGTTAGTTAAGACCAGAGCATGAAGGATGTTAGAAGTCATGCCAACAAGACTGGATCTGCCCTAAGGATGTCTGCTCAAGCATTATATATGGTCGGGACATTTTTGAAAAAACATAAATGTCCAATTTTATGGATTTCCCAGTTACATACAATGGTGGGAATAATGTGGCATATTTTCTTTATAATTTTAAGCCTCCTCCCAAAGTCTCTAGAATAAACATACATTGCTCATAAAAATACCAAACTGTTACTTTAGAAAAAATGGCTTACTTAGGCTTTTAGAGGAGAGATATGTAAACCACCATTCAACCATTTCATTTTTTCTACCAATAAGCAGAATCAAGAATTGATAGGGAGTTTATAAAGTCTCTGCAGCTTTTACAGCTATTTCACCAGAAGAAAACATCTGACAGTAGCAGTCAATCTTGTGAAGAAATCAAAAGCTGCCTACTCTGTATGTTGCAATGTACACTTCATTTCCTACTTTGCTGATGGATTATTATCTTGTATGTGGATTTTTGAGATCTATGGCTGCTTTTCACTGGTCAACCTGCTATCCATCTTTGCTTCTTATTGTGATAATTGCCAGAGACAAAGGAGACAGAATAGTTTAAATTTTAAAAGACCTTTAAAAAGACACTGTCTCAATTGTGGGGTTAACACCTGCTAGCTTTCTGTACATTTAGCTAGCTTGTAGTTTTCTAAGACTGAGTAAACTTCTTATTTTCAGAAAGTGAGGCCTGATTTGCAAAATTTCTTGCACTCAATTGGATAAAAGTCTTTTCCACAAACCACCATCTATTTTGTGAACTTTGTTAGTCTTCTTTTATTTGGTAAATTATGAACTGGTATAAATTTGTACAGTTCATATATATTGATTGTGGCAAAGTTGTACAGATTTCTATATTTTGGATGAGAAAATTTTCCTCTCTCTATAAATTTGTTTATAAAATTTATAAAATTGTTTCTTATCTTGGCATTTAAAAAATTTTCCTTTGTGATTTTTACCAGCTTTCAAAGGATATATGAATAAAAAAACTTGAAATTTATGCTCAAATTTAGCCTTTTGAACGATTTTCCCTTCAGAATTACCCATGTTTCTCTAGTTCCCATTAACATGGCTATGCTAAAGTTGACATTAAGAAGTACCACTTGCCAATTGGTAAAATTCATAGAGGAAAGTATAGCAACCTATGTAAACAAGATGAAGTTATAAAATCACTTGAAGTTTTCTCTGTTAAATTATGGAGTGTTACAGCTGAAGAAAGAATAGAAGGAGTGGCAATTGAAGTAGTGAATATAGACCATTTTTCAAAAATCTTTGAGCAAAAGGCATAGAAAAAAACAAGAAATTTCAACAAAATGGTATGTGAAAAGAAAACTATAGAAGAACTCAAGATGGGAACAATACCACAATAACACATGAGAAATTTAAATAGAACCCTTCTAACCCAGTTTAAAATGTCTAATTTTAAGTATCTTTTATACTATACTATTTTTTTTTTTTTTTTTTTTTACCGGGAGGTCCCAGGGATCGAACCCGGGTCCCTCCATATGGGAGATGGATGCCCGATCATTTGAGTCACATCCACCCCCCTATATTATACTTAACATAACAATATTTAAGTATAATATTATGACTTTTAACAGAATAATGGTAATTATACTGCAAAATCATTACTTTTAGTGAGTCATTTGAAACTTTTGCTTTAATGACTAAATAAGAAAATATTTATAATTACTTCTTTTGTTTCATGGATATAAGTGGATTATCCTGAGAGCTAGGCTATACTTTAAAATTGTTACATTTCTGGTTTACATCATTCTCTTTACAAATGAAATAATTCGTTGGAATTTGAAAGATCATTAAATCCTAGCATTTGGGACCAAGAGGTATCATGTTGAAAGAAGGGCAATTTGACATGGAGTTTGAGATATGTATATGCTTTTATTAGCTTTTTATTACACAAGAAATACATATATATGATAGAAAAAAATAGAAAATTCAGGTAAATAGAATAATTCACAATCCAATCACCCAGAGATAGTTGTGATTTATATATGGATGGATATATCTATGTAAATACATAGAATCCTATTTTTTATAAACTTTAAAAAATACATGTTATTCACCTAAGTAGAGGAAGTCTACATGCATCCTAACAAGTAGAACAGTATATAGTTAATTCAGGGACTGGAGTAGCCTCATTCAGGAGTACAGCATGGTTGGTGGGAAAATAATGAGAAATATCACTGAATAAGGCAATTGAAGCATATGGCAGGCATCTACTGTGTCTGTGTGTTATCTTTCAACTGCATATTTTCTTGTTTACATATACTTTTGTGGGTGTTTTTTTTTAAAAATGTTACTCTTTTCCCCAACTGCTAGGTTTAATTTTGTACATAATTTGTCACTTAAGAACAAGTTACTGAATGTTTCTCTCTTTCAGCTGTATGGTTATGCCACCACCGCAGATGGTTATGCTCCAGAGTATCCACTCCCCTTAGTATTCAAAATTGAAGATGACAATGACAATGCCCCTTATTTTGAAAACAAGTTGACAACCTTTACTGTATCTGAAAATTGCAGAACCGGTATGTCCACATTTTAGAGTGGTGTGATAAGTTTATTTGATACTTAAGAGGTGTTACAATTTTTAAGTTTTTTATTTATCATTGCTTCTTTGGTAGTTCTAATTAAATTCTCATTTTCTCTTATTAGAAATTGAGGTTATGTGACATTGCTATTAAGGTAAACTCTGAGAAAATTTTCTTAAATTTAGGCAAATTTATAAGACAAAATTCCATATATTTTTCTCTTTATATCATGACATTTTTATTCCAGCAACATTTATTTGACACAGTTCTCAGTATAGGAAGCAGTGTTTGATTTGCCTGTGTCTGCATAGAAACTTTGTAGTGATGGGAGGATTGCTCATTGTAGGAGATTGTTCCATTGTGGGAATCAGTTGTTTAGTATAAAAGGGACCGGCAAGGAATTTGCAGATGATGTGATAACGGGAGTTATGAGTGGGCCCAGAACCATTTTGTCTTTCAGAGAAATGAGATTTTTCATCCATTCATTTGTTTATTCATTCATGTGTATTTTTAATTATCATTTATCCTAGGATATATAAAAGGCTAGATTTAGGACAAATTAATCTTTTCCAAGTTAGGAAAGTACTGCCAAGGAGAATGATGTAACAAAAGATATAAGAGAGTCCGTTTTAATGGTGCTAAACAATATTTTTATCTAACAGATATTTGCCATACAAAGGGATTGAGTTTTTTGAGGCTATATATGTCTATTACCAGTTTTCATTGAGGTATTACAATATCAGTATTGCTCTTCTGAATTCTCTTTATTAAATGACTGTTGGACATTAGCTTGCATTTTAGTCTAAGCTGATAACCAGTGTCTACTATGATAACAATTTTAGGGAAACATTAGATTTTTTTTTTCAGTTTAATTTCCTATTAATGTTTTTAACATGATTATGTAAAACATTTTAAAATGCTGAATTTCAAGGATACACTATAAAAAACTTTATAGTTTTTTGAGATCAGACAAACTTTTTTGTACTTATTTTACTAGGCACATACAGAAGGCAGCTAACTGATACGTGAAGTTACTAACTGGTTAGATTAATCCACATAATCTGGACTATTTGGCATACAGATGCTGTTTATAGTCTCCTTATTTTTACCATGTATACATGTATCACATAGGTATTTACAAAACAGTATATCATTTGAATCTTGATAAAGAACTTTCCATATATTCCCAAGTACTCAGAATTATATCATAGCATAGAAAGGCTTATTTGACTTATAACAACATATACATTGCTTTACTTGACATATCTTCTAAAGAAATTTTAAAGTAGTTTGAAAATATGTACAGTTAAGGTTGTAGTCAAGCCATAACAAGACTGTCCAGTTTATTTTAAAAATTGGCAAGAAATGCTGTTAGTTCTTGTGGCCTTCTCTATTCTGTTGCCTTGCACATGTATATCTATAATATTGCTCTCCGCACAATAAGTAAGTGGTTTGTCCAAATGCTACCCAGCCTGGTACATAATAATGTTTGTGATATTACAATACCTTTCCATTACTTGTACATATTAATAAGTCAACACATTTATTAATAAAGTGAAATCATAAAATCTTAGTTGTCATATGCAAAGCTCTGCTCTTCCTCTAGTTAACATTATCAAGCTGGGCTGTAAAAGAGACAAGTTATGCAGAGAAAGTCCTTCCCAAAAAATGGTCCATGAACTGGGGCAGGGGGTGAGGGAGAAGATATTTGAGAACCACTCTTTCTATGGGAAAACAACAAAAACAAAACTCTTCTCCTCTATGTAGAAAACAAATCAGGCAACGAATCGAAGTTCACAAGTAAGATGGTGGAAGGGCTTAGAGAAGTTTTAGAAAACATTTACAAACTCAACTTATCTGTAAAACTATTGTACTCTGGCCTTTGGGGAGAATTAGCTACAACAATGCCTTGATTTTATTTCAGTCTGCAATTCAGTTATATTACTATTTCAAATTTTTGACATTATTGGATTAATCTAAACAGGAACTTCAGTGGGACAAGTGACTGCCATAGACCTTGATGAACCTGACACTCTGCATACTCGTCTGAAGTATAAAATCTTACAACAAACCCCAGAGCATCCACAGCATTTCTCCATACATCCAGATACGGGTGTCATCAGCACAACTACACCTTTGCTGGATAGAGAAGTAATTGATTGGTTAATTTCCCAGTCACTAAAATATATTTGAACTGATAATGAACTCCCAAGAGGAGTGATAACATGGCCACTGTGACCTCTTCTCCAAGCATGCTTCTATATGGGCTATGATCCAGGCTTCTGGAGCCTTCCTTTGTACCTAGAGAGATGTTGGGAAGGTACAAGGTATTAGACGAGATCTCACTTGAGATCATTGTCCTGATATGATGTGTTGCTGCTAAAATAGCTTTAAATTTTGACGCAGCTTTTGATTGTACTGGTTGGTCAATCTCTTGTTCCTTATTTATATTTATGTGTTTTGATTTGTTTTGAGAAAAATATAATAAAAAAGAAGCCTTGAAAATAGCCAGAGGCTACACAGTGCCTATGAGAATTGCAAGTTATAAGAGATAGACGTGTTCATCAATGTACCTTTTATTCTTTTTTTCAGATATGTGATACTTATACATTGATAATGGAAGTACGAGATATGGGGGGCCAACATTTTGGTTTATATAATACAGGAACGATTACTATTTCACTTTCAGATGAAAATGACAATGCACCATATTTCACAAAAACTTCTGTGAGTATATCTTTGTATTCATTTCTTTAGATTTACTTTTTTCAAAAAACAAATCTAGAAGTTGGTAACTGTGAGATCACAAATTTTGTTTCTATAACAACCACTTACAAATAACATTGGGAGGAAAATATGATTTCTGTAAAAATAATTGAAATGGCAGCTCTTCATGGATGCTAGAGAATAACTACTCTCTAGGCTACCTAAAAGCTTCTTAAGCCTTGAGGTAGTTCATGTAAGCAGTATTTTTTTTGGATGCCAACCTCTGGTTTCTGATTCTTTGGACTTGAATTCTTTTCAACAGGTGACGGAGAAGAGGTACTCTTTCTGATGTCCTCTATATCTCAACTTCTTAAGATTAAAAAGGGACTAGCTTTGTGTGCTTTCTTCATCTCCCTGGTAGGGGTCTGTAGTACAGGCAGGCCCACTGCCAACAACACAACACGCAGGCTCCTTCTGCACCATGTATCAGCAAATATTTCCTTAGGCAGTACACAGTACAAGAAATACTTATAGAATGATACTTCCCAGAAACTATTCTTTTTGCCTGAACCCCTGGTGAGTTCCGTTTATTCATTAATCTGCACGAGGGTACAAGTCAAAGAAGGAAGAAATGAGAATTATTGACAACCCAGACACAGTGATAGGCATATTAACATTTTTTTACATTAATCTGTACAGATAATTTGTGAGGATGTATGTTATCCCATAATTCATATGAAAAAGTAGATGTTCAGTTAAGGAATTTCCCCCAAATCACATACCTATAGACCAAATGAAAAGAAATGGTAGAATTAGACTCTAGATCTGCTGTGGTCCAATGGCTATCATGCTTCTATGAATAATCTTACATCTCTAGCAGATACTGACTCACTTCTTTTATTAGTCTTTTAATATATTATGCTTCTGAAGCCACATTTCTTTGAGGGGGGTGGAACTATAATTTCTCAGAAAGGGACATCTTTTCCCTTAAGTTATTTATCAGTGTAAATAAATGGAAATAAAAATGAAAGTCAATTTAAAATGATTGATGTGGTAAGTTATCCAAGAAAAAGAAGAAATCGGTATATGTTATAATTGTCTAAAAATATTGAAGGCTTAATAAATACATTTATTAAGTGCTTACTGTGTCTAAAAAGGTAAATATTGTCAGGGTTCAGAGTAGAGACAAACAGGAGGGCTTGAAGGTTCAGGAAAGTCTGCTCAAAGAAGTTGGGAAATTGAGACATGAGTTAGTCTTTGAAGAATGAGTAAGATTTGAAAAAACAAACAAACAGAGTAGGGAGGAAAGAAATAAGCCATCCATTAAATTTGTAAGTTCTTTTCCAATATATGTGTACATATTTCCACATCCCTTATTTTCCTCTTCTTTAATGGCTAATTTTAGGACAGAAAATCACACTCTTAAAGTTATACATTTGGGGGCGGATGTGGCTCAAATGGTTGGGCGTCTGTCTGCCATATGGAGGGACCTGGGTTCGATCCCCGGGACCTCCCGGTAAAATAAAAAATATACATATAGAAGGCGCATGGGCTGCCAGGCTCTGTGTGCTGGTGAGCCGCCAGGCCCCGGGAGCCATGCAGCAAGATGATGACTCAACAAGAGAGAGATGCAGGGGAGAGACAAGACAAGATGTTCCGAAATCTCCTACATCGGAAGTCTCCAGGATCGAATCCTGGTGAAGACTGGAGGAGGAGGAAGAGAAGAGATGGCAGGAAACAGACACAGAGAATTGCCCAGCGAATGGACACAAAACAGCAAATGAAGAAGGGGGGGTTTAAAATGGATAAAGTAAATAAGTAAATCTTAAAAAAAAAAAAAAAGTTATACATTTATAAACATAAGAGACAATTGTTTCAGTATTTAACAGAGGTAGAAGAAAACAGAATTGATGTGGAGATTTTACGAATGACGGTGCAGGACCAGGATTTGCCCAACACTCCTCACTCAAAGGCTGTGTACACGATCCTACAGGGAAATGAGAATGGAAACTTCAAAATTACCACAGATCCAAATACAAATGAAGGAGTCTTGTGTGTTGTCAAGGTAAACAATAAAATAATCAAGCAATGTGTTAAAGAATTCTAACTTATGTTTGGAAATTGATATATTAAAAATAACTCCTCTTTATATCTGATTTTCAGCACAATGCTGAAATGATTTACATTGGTTTATATAAATTTTTCTTTTCCATTAGAGAAAAGGCATGGTAGTACATAATTCATTATTTAATATATGAGGAAAACCAAGGGGGAGAGATTTTGAATTAGTAATCTGTTATTAGCCTTCTAAGAGGTCTTAGCCCACTTGTTCACATCTGTCATTTTATAGATGGTGAAAATAAGACAGAGAGAAATCAAAGAATCACTATTTGAAATCAAACTTCTTGACTGTTCAACTTCTTTCATGCTCACATTATATTTTACTTTTAACACTCCATGAGAAAGCTAAAGACAGTTGTATTAAATGTTCAACAGCTATTCCCAGTAATCTCCCCTATATTCAAGGGAGCTAGTGCTTTGGGTTTTTGTTGTTGTTGTTGTTGTTGTTGTTTTGTTTTTTTAAGTAATTGCAATTGTTGGCCCTAAAATGACATGTTAACTGGACTTCCTTTCTGAATCCTTCTATTCATAGTCCGCATTAACTTCTTACATAGCTTCTGCCCTCGTTAATTTTTTAGAGATGATATATTTTCTTAGAAGCTGTACGCAGAAATTGTGTTTTCTGCTACGGTTTTTAGAAGATGTCCTTTAATTATTATATTGCTTTTTTTTTTTTTACTTCTAGGTTTCTTTCTCTAGCTTTCTTGTCTTTTTTCATCCTGATAGATTTTAGTGTCTAACCATTTACCTGTGTTTCCTTTCTAATTATTCAATTTAGGGCTGAAGACTTTGATTGGAAACAAATAAGTCCCAAATCCAACATGTTTTGAAAAAATTTTCATAGATGCTGCTAAATAATATTGTTGTATGTGTTGACTCAAGATACTCAGAATCTGCTCTATTTTGGCCAGAGCTCATATCTTAGTAGTCAAATCTAATTATTTTTATGTATTTGGCTTGGAGGCACTTCTGCTGCTTTTGTTGTCATTGCTATCCCAAATGTTATATAATAAAATCATGAAGACTAAGTAGTTCATTTGAATATTTTTCAAAAATTTATTCTGTATTTCTCTTAATATTTAAACTTGCAATGAAAAATGAAGGCAGGATCTTTCCAATTAAGAGCAAGAAGAAAAATTGGTTGAATGTTAAGATCAACAATTTTGCATTTGACAGTGTTTGCCATTATAGGAAGCTAAGTATTAGTAATTAACCATATTTCGGCACCAATTTCCGGTAACATTTTATACATAAAACACTTTTCCCTTTTGTGCTAAATCTTGCAGTCATGATGATAAGTCTTCTATTTGTAGTGTTATATGTTGACTGATAAAAGTATTTTTCTTGAATAGCCATTGAACTATGAAGCCCAACACCAAATGGTTTTACAGATTGGTGTACTTAACGAAGCACAGTTCTCTAAAGCAGCAAACTCACAAAGTCCTACTATGCGCTCTGCAACTGTCACTGTTAGAGTTAAAGACAGTGATGAGGGCCCTGAATGCCAGCCAGCAGTTAAAGTTATTCAGAGTAGAGATGGCCTTGCAGCTGGCACAGAACTCCTTGGATACAAAGCAGTGGACCCAGAATCAGGCAGAAGCGAAGGCTTAAGGTAATGTACTTTTCTAAAAGGTCCTTATTTTTTATTGCAATGTGAATTGCTTTAAAATTTAGGAAAGTTCTCTGTATTTTTTCATAGCAAATTTTAAGATATGTCCCCTCTTTGGAATAACTATTTACATTTGATTTCTAAAAATTAGGTATGTGAAGACAGGAGATGAAGATAACTGGTTTGAAATTAATGAACGTACTGGCAACTTGAAAACTTTAAAAGTTCTAGATAGAGAATCAAAATTTGTGAAAAACAACCATTACAATATTTCAGTGGTTGCAAGGGATGCAAGTAAGTGCCATTTTCTAGAAATAAAACGTAAACATAAGATATGTTTTTAAGGAAACCATGGAATGAAATCTACTTCCAGATCAAAATATAATGCAAACAATGTTTGAAGTATGTTTGCCCAATTAATTCAGAGTGACCCAATTTAGGTTCTGGTGCTTTGGTAAATACCATATCTGGGGTGCAGTGAGGACCTCTGCTGTGGAACAAGGTGCTATACTCCAGGATGTCAATTTTCAGGAGTACTGGGTTAGCTGGTTATGATTTGAACTCGCTGAAAGGGATCAATACACTTAAAACAGTTAGCTTGTTCCGAACTTCCTTAATCAGGAACAAAAGATTTATCCAGTTCCTAAAGAAATGATAAATCTATGACTCTTAAACAAGTATTTTGCTGGGGTTTGCCAATCTCTATACAGGTTGATTCTAGAACTTCTCTTGTTCTTCAAATGTCCTTCAAATGTCATAAAAGAGTGATCTCAAAATGCTTCTGAAAAAAAAAAAAAACAAACTTCTGAGCCTACACTCCTATCAGTAAACCACCTTTGAATATGTATCTTGATATATTTGCTTGCATGTTTATATATAAACATGTAGCACTAAGCTAATGCATTGTATATATCATAAAAATACACAAAATAGCAATTAAAAGAGGCTGATAAAAATATAACTGGATGCTGTAATATTTCATTTCCTCACAAAAATTACACACACTCCCATTTGGAGCAAACTGCCATAAATTATAGAAATGAATGAACTTGGAATTTTATGAGAGTCTATCCTTTTTTTTTTTTCTGCAAATGTTGGATGCTCAAAATAAACTAGCTGATACAAAAATGCTGCAGTCTTTCTATAGAAACACTGAATTTCTTTAGAAGGAATGGGTAAGTATAAGCATAATACATGTCAGATTTCATGGGAATTAACAAAAAGCAAAAGTAAGTAGTATATGTTTCATATTTGCTCATTTCCCACCAGGATATTTTGATAATAAAGTAAAGAAAAATGTTGTCCTCACATATGACTCCCCTATTTTTTCTGAAGCCTTAAAATAAAAAGAAGTTTCTCTGACAAGACAAAGAGTTAAAATAGTGAAGATGCCATCTGCTTACTATTTATATGGGAAGGGCAAATCAATTCATACACATCTGTCCCAATTCCGTTTTATTTTCTTACAGCCATGCTCAGTTTGTTCCTTTCCTGTTGTCCTTGGAATAGAATTACTGTTCTGTAGCTCATAATCACTTAGATGATACAACATTTTAAAGAATTCTTCCATCAGCTGAAAACATTTAGGTTTCAATATCTGAAACTTCTTCTGAAAGAAAACCTAAATGTGAATATTGTCACTCAGCCACATATGTCTTTATCTTCCATTCTTCTTGATACCTTGCACACATGCTATTTATGTAGTTCTTTCAATGTAGGTAGGAAAAAACTACTGAAAAAGATGGGAAAACAATGGAGAAATGTATTTAATTTTACCACTACTCTATAATCCTGGGTGATTTGCTATTTTTTTTTTCTAAATAAGTAAAAGTGAAATCAAAGTAGTTCAAGAACACCATTATGATGTCTAACAAGGATTAATATTTTCTCATTTTTTCCCACAAATGTTGACTATCTGTTAAGTTCCAAGTACTAGGGAAGTTGCCATAGGAACAAGAATCCATAAAACAAAGACAAATCCTCACACAATATAGGTTAAAAGATTGTTAGGTTCTCATAAGAGATTCTAAAGGTATGAAAAGTTTCTTTCTTCAGAAAATAATGTATGGATACCATCAGAAGTGGAATCAGTTAAGAGCTTCCAAGATTAAGGGGTAAAGGGTTGTGGTTTCACAGAAATGCAGACATTTGATAAAAGGACAATGAAATACTATTTGGAGAGAAGGAAAATATGGAGATAAAAAATTTAAGAAATTCATTTTGTCTCTTGGTGCTAGAAGTTAATGTCTGTAAGCAGAGTAAGCAGAGTACAAGGAAATAACCAATGCTGAACTCTATGAGTATATATCCCAGTGTCATGAGTAACCTGGATGTGCTCAAGAAAATGTAAAGATAAGAAAGTTAAGAATTTTAATGGAAGACTATATGGTGACATGAAGGATTTTGTTTCTTTGAAATGGAATCCATTAATATAAGCCAAATATATACATAATTACTTTTAGTTCTGCATGAACATTTAGTTTTGATGCTCATAAATATTTCTGAATGATGATGTAGGTACTCTTCTAGATTACTTAGCTCACTTACCTCGTATATCTTGTGTCAGTCCTCTTTGTCAGTCGGGCTGATTTCCTTGCTGTCATTCTAGAAAACACTTTTGTATACCCTCCACCTAGAATGGTGATGCCCCACCTGTTTGAAATTCAGGTCCTTCAGCACCTTAAAATTTACTGCAGTGACAACATCCATGATTGTTCCCACTAGTTTTTGCCCGTATCTTCCCTAATAACTTTTAAGTATGCCTGCACTGGGCATAATAGCTTGAATAATCACATGTGATGTATCTTCTCTATAAAAGGATGTTTTCATTGCTTTTCAGGTATGTTTCCCTCACTAGATTGATTGTGCATTGCTCTTTGTATGAAGATCCTTTTTCATTGGCAGACAGTCCCTTCATCATACGCCTGGGGCATGTTGTTGCCTAGTGCAAGCACTGGTATCTTCCATTCCTCTGTTATTTGGGAGTTCCCCGACTCTCCAAGTCCAGGCTGTGATTTCACTGTCAAATGCTTTGCAATTCCAGAAGCATCACTGGCATTTGGAACAATTGGTTTTCATATAGAAAACTGAGTTAAAAATTTTAGAAAATGCTTTGTTACATTTGGATTTCTGTAAAAAGATTTTTCTTAAAATAGCAAACATTTAAGGGTTATCATGTAAAATATAACCAAAAAGAATGTGAACAACTAGTTGGAAATTATTAGGAGGCTTATTGTGGCTTGATAAAAAAGACTCTAAGAACTTTCTAACAATTAAAGACCTGTGCCCATGGAGTGGGCTGATTCATCATGCAGTGAGTTTCCAATTTCTGAAAGCATTTAAGTGGAAGAGGGAAACTATTATTTTCTTGGAGTCCCTATTGTGGGCATGTTGTGAGGTCTAAGATGTACATTCCAGCTTTCAGATTGTGATATCCCTTAGTTGTGGATCCTTGGCATTTGCTTATGTGCTTAATTTAAAGCAAGGTTTAGAGGAAGATAAAATGCCTAAGCAGTTACCTTTTCAACCATTATCAGTAATTACTTGTTTTTAGCTCTATTTCCCAAAGGTAAGGTTAAAAACTTAATTTTAGAAGCCTTCTAGGTTTTTAGCTCTGGCATTGACCACCATCCATTTTGATAATTTCAGGCTCCATTCATCCCATTTTTAACAATATGCTTAAAACAGAGACTGTGATATGAAATAATAGTTATGAGATAAATGCTGATTGAATATAGGAATAAATGAGTGTTGATTTTCTTTCTAGTGGATGCCATATTTCTCTGTCAGATTTTTTAAAAGCATGCTTTCCTCTCTATTTTTCCATATGCAGAAACTGTTCTCTATTAAATTTTTATAAAGTACACAAATTTTGACTTATGTTTAAGTGCCTGTAACTACGTTTCTTAGTACCACCCACAAAAGCTTCTTTATCACATTACTCACTTTTTCTTTGTTTGCTGATTTTGTAGTTGTTACTTGTATTTAGAATTACTTACAAATTTCTGATAGTCTTAAAATATTTATATGATATTGCAGATTTCTTCTTATAAGAACTAAATCTCTCTTCTCTTTCCAGATATTTAAAAACTTATTCAGATAGAATATTTTAAAAATAAATACATTTAGTACTTACCTTATTTAAATAATTGACTTAAAGTCACATTGAATAAATTAATTTGTGGTTATTCAACACAAGAAAGTTTCTGTGAAATTTATTACATGATATGCTTAAATATTATTTCAAACTACAAAGAAAAAATGGATTATATTTGCATATGATTTATTTGTCTTTATGTTCAATTCAACATTTATGTTCCAAACTTTAGACCAATTTTCAAAGCAAAACAATGAGAACTTTCATCAGTTATTTTTCTATTTATTTAAAATTTCAAATCCTAACATTATTGTAGTTTATTATCACAAATAGTAGAATTTAAACATGGTTTCTGAACTTTATCCTCTCTTAAATACAAACAGTGGACATTATTTTTAGCAAAAATATTTATGTATTAAGACATATGTGTAGGGGGACGGATGTGGCTCAAATGGTTGGGTGTCTGTTTCCCATATGAAGGGACCTGGGTTCAATCCCCGGGACCTCCTGGTTAAAAAAAAAAAAAAGACATATGTGTGAAGCATTAGGGTAACAATAGTGATGATTTAGAGAGGATTAAGAAACCATTCTTATTCTTGAGAACAAATCAATTGAATTAGGATGGGGATGCAAACTTATTTTTCTGGTTTATTCAAATAGATTCTTGCAAAGTATAAAAATAATAATTGTATTATGCCAATGTGTTAGTATTAAGTTATAAATTAGCCAGGAAATTCTGGGCGGATCACTGAGCTTTCGAGTTGAGTAAAACAGACCTGGTTATTGATATGTTCAGAGTTTAGTGTGTGAACCAAGCTATGAGAAGGTGTTCTGAGAAGTTAAAGGGAAAATTGTTTCCATTGTCGGAGGATGTCACAGCAAGTTTCATGAGGAGATGACCCTTTGAGTGGATTTTTGAAGGATAATTGGGTTTTGCCAGACAAAGAAGCAAAGTTAAGTATCCCTGGCAGTGGCAACAGTAGGTACCAAAGCAGTCAGTAAGGAGAGCATCTAGAAGGTCTAATGGGAAGTTTTACAATTTGAGCAAAGAGGATATGAAGAAAACGGTCAGGAGAGGAAGCTGAGAAGGTGATTGAGGACCAAATATAGACTTTTTGTATTCTAAGGATGATTACATGCCCTTAAAGAAAGGCAATGCAAGAAATCAATTTTATTTTAAACTGATTATCCTGTAGTAACATTACTCAAAATCTCATACCTTTTAACTTTGAAACGCATCTCAAGAGATCATCTGACCCAGACCGCCGCTTTCAAGGAAGGGTGAGATGTCAACATTCTGTTCTTGTAGTTTTGGTGTCTGAGATCCAAGAAGTATATGTGCCAACCCAAGTCCACACAGCTGGCAGAAAACAGATACCATTTCTGTATTATAGAGAATGTTGAAAATAAAATTTGTAAGCCAAGAAATAATTTATTTCCTATTTTTAGGTGGCAGATCTTGCACTGGAACATTAGCAGTTCTTTTGGAAGATTATAATGATCATGCACCACAAATTGACAAAGAAGTAACAATCTGTCGTCATGAAAAAGATTTTGCTGTCCTGAAACCTGTGGATTCAGATGGGCCTAACAATGGTCCACCTTTTCATTTCTCATTGAATAATTCTGCCAAGAAATTGTGGCGTCTAGAATCAGCAGATGGTATGTAATTATGCTAAATTTTGTAATCAGTAGGAACTCAAGATGGTTGATGGTTTTGATTTTTACTTTAGTTCTTCTTAATAAATAAATATTCAACTTGGGAAATTATTTTAATAATTTCAAAATAAACAAATGATAATACTTTGCTGTTTTAAAGCAACAAATTTATTTCTCTTAAGCTCAGATGCTTTTCCAATGTCTTTTTTTTTTTTTTTAAGGAGGTACCAGGGATTGAACCCAGGACCTTGTATGTGGGAAGCAGGTGCTCAACCACCAGGCTACATCTGCTCCCCAATGAGAGTTGGGTTTTTTTTTTTTTTTTTTTTCATTTGTTTGTTTGTTTGTTTTTAAGAGGCACTGGGGATCAAACCTGGAACCTCGTATATGGGAAGCAGGCCTACATCCACTCCCCTCAAATATCTTTTAAGAAAACATGAACTCATATTAAATAACATATAATTAACATGTTAAGTATGTATTGTTCTAATATAAATGTAAAGCATTATCAAGTATTTTTCCTGGTTTTCTAAGAAACCAGACTATTTTTAAGAAAGAGAAATGAAAAAAAAAAAAAAAAAAGAACGAGAAATGAACTACTAGAATTTTCTTCTTACCTAAAAGTTTTTTCCTAGCACACCAAGTAGAATAATACTGCTATTGTAAGGTCATATCTATATATATCTTCTTTCTTTCTTCTTTTCCTCTAGGTAAAACTGCCATTCTTCGTGAACGGCAACCTCTTGATTATAAGTACTATTCTGTGCCTATCCAAGTAAAAGATCGACATGGTTTGTCTGCAAATCACATATTATCAGTGAGAGTATGTGATTGTACAACTCCATCTGACTGTAAAGATGAGAGAGATGTTAAGATGGCAAATGTAATACTTGGAAAATGGGCTATTCTTGCCATGGTGTTGGGTTCTGCATTATTGTTATGTAAGTATAAATATCTGTAATGTATTTGCTGAGGTTTTATCTAATATTTCAAAAAATTTATGATAGTTCTTTACATCAAAGACATGTGTAGCTTTTTCTATAGTAAATGAATGCTTTTTTAAAATCTTTTTCCTATGACAAGATTTGCAGTTCTGAGTCACAAGAGAAGAAAATATCAGTAACACCAGATTAAATTTGAATTAAGTTGCAGAATTATAGTCACAGGTCTTCAAATAATTAGCTGTGAAACATTGGATAAATAATTTCCTCGACTTTGAGCCTCATTTTTCCACATGTAAAATGAAGAACTTGGACAAGATTATTGTTAAGATTCCCTCCCATATAAAATGTTACAGTCCTTCAACCAGCCAAGTTTAGGTAGGATATGCATAAAAAGAATTCGTGAATACAAGGTAATTCCAAAATTTTCTTTGATGTTGATGTTCTATGTTAATGAATGAAAACAAGTGATTTAGCATATATCTTAAGAAGGCTCCATGGTTACTGAGGAAAACCTAATGCATGCAAAGGGCACTAAGATTTTGCACTCTGCAAACTGTTGTTTAGAGATGCAAAAATAATAGAAAACATTGTCTACAATTTTTTTTTCAAGAATCTATTTGACTACGCATTCCCCATGAGCATTTACAGACTTTTTTCCATAGCATTTACTGTTTCCTAATTCATTGATTTGCATTTCACTTTAAACTGGATGTTTATCTTAGCCCTGTAATAGTTGATGCACATTTTCAAATCCAAACACTGATTTTATGCAGTTGCCTTTCTTCTTTGTATTCATGCCTAATGTTCTTTGTTTTGTGGTTCTAAGGCCTTTTGAGTTCTATGTACTTTTAAATACCAGTAACACTAACTTGTTGTATACCTTATTAAGGAGTAAAGAATAAGGGCATAAGATATAAAATATGAGGGAGAGGTCTGTCTGAGAGCTTAAACTTCAGACAAATGAGGTTACTATTTCAATGTGGAGGAAAAGAGAGACATGTAAGTTAATTCTGAATCTGGGAAAAGAAGCTATTAATATACTATACTCACTTCATCCTTCTTACTTTACATTGATTTGTTTCTTGTGTAGCCTAATGACATTATCTCACTAAGGAAGAGATATTCTATATACTATTATATTCATTAACATTCTGCTTTAAATTTTATAACCCAAAGTCATCTCAATTAATGGAAAGGATCTTTTAAAAATATATTTTATTAGAGAAGTTATGAACTTTACAAAACAATCATGTACATATGTGGAATTCTCATACAACACCCTTCTACCACACACTACATTGTTGTGGAACATTTGTTACAGATTAGTACCACTAACTATAGTCTATAGCATACATTTGGTATGTTTTTTCCATACCCCTCTATTTTTAACACAATATATCTTTGGCATTGATGCAAGAATATTATAGTATTGTTGTTAAGTATAGTCCGTAGGTTACATTAATTGTATTTTTCCCATGCTTCTTCACATTCTTACCATGGAAAGGATTTTTTTTAAAGTGCTGTGAAGAAACTTTAGAAAATCCTATAATTCAAATGGTTTAATACATACCAACACCAAAAAATAGTTTTACCTATATCATTTCATCTTTTTTTAGGTATTCTGTTTACATGTTTCTGTGTTACTGTCAAGAAAACAGTAAAGAAATGTTTTCCAGAAGATGTGGCCCAACAAAATTTAATTGTGTCAAATACTGAAGGACCTGGAGAAGAAGTGACAGTAAGTCAAATTTCACTCTCCCGCAAATTGTGTGGTGCTCCAACGATGACAGTCTGATTATACCTTAACGATAGTAGTCATAATAACAGCCAATATTTATTCAGCATTTAGTATGCCAAGCAGAGTTCCGCCTGCCTTTTGGGTGTTAATTCATTTAAGTTTCACAGTCCTACGATATGGGTACTATTCTTACACTAATTTTATGTATAGGGAACTGAGAGATACAGCAATGAAATGATTTGCCTCTGGTGGGAAAAAGATGAAAGCAATTTGTTAATTTCAATTTCATTTGCCCCTTTTAATAGCTTTAACTTTGTTTTTAGGAAGCAAATATTAGACTCCCCACACAGGCTTCTCACATTTGTGATACAAGCATGTCTGTTGGCACTCTTGGTGGCCAGGGAATCAAAACACAACAAAGTTTTGAAATGGTCAAAGGAGGCTGCACTTTGGAATCCTGCAAAGGAGGTGGACTTCAGACCTTGGAGTCTACCAAGGGAGCAGGACAGAGTGTGATGGACTCTGGCAGATGCATATATACCGACTGGCACTCCTTCACCCAACCTCGGCTTGGTGAAGTAAGTTGCAATTCCTTCAAGTTCATGTTATATTATTTAAGCAATTGAATAGTTAAATACGGCTTCTAATTCGGGAAAACCCAGAAGTTTTACTCTTTATACACCTGGAACTAACACTCGTTTTTTCATGTTAAATTATCAGAGATAAGAATGTCAGGTACAACCCCAAAGAGTAAAATCATCCCTTAAAGTTCAATTTTTAAAATCAGGTTTAGAAAACTTTATCCAGGAGTGGCAATGTAGATCTATTTAGGGAGGATAAAAAACAGAGTGATAACTCTTTTCCTATAAATTATCAGGAAAACCACCTGGAATGAAATATTTGCAATAGAGTAATAAATGCACTATACATTTAAAAATATTTTTATTGTGCTTGAGGCCTCTGTGTGTTTATGAAGTCCTGGCTGTCAAAATGGATCACATAAATGGTTAAGATTTTATTTTGGGTTTCAGGTCCCTATTTTGTTTTCTGTTCAGGTTGATCAGTATAAGTCAATACTAGCTGGTTCCACATATGAAATTATTACAGCTATAAAAAATAGTGTATAAAGAAAAGAATCATAGCCTCTATTGTTTCTCCCACATATGTGAAGATGCTTCAGAGATAAAGATTTCAGCTAAGCAAATGTTATGCTCAAATGGAAAATTTGTTAGTTGTGTGGTATGTGTGTAGCTTTAATGTTCATAAATGTGGTCACTAGGAGCATTTATTTATTTGCTATATTATAAGAATGAATACAATTCAGACCAATCATGTGCATTTTTTATATGTAGGAATCCATTAGAGGACACACTCTGATTAAAAATTAAACAGTAAAAGGTAAATCAAAGACATTATTTTTCTGCTTATATATTAAGGTGTTTTTAAAAAAAATAATAAAATGTGCTCTTTTTCACTACAGAAGGTGTATCTGTGTGGACGAGATGAGGAGCAAAAACATTCTGAAGACTACATTCGTTCATATAACTATGAAGGAAAAGGGTCCATTGCAGGCTCGGTAGGCTGCTGCAGTGATCGGCAGGAAGAAGAGGGGCTTGAGTTTCTAGATCACCTGGAACCCAAATTTAGGACATTAGCAAAGTCATGTGTAAAGAAATAAAGGTGCCTTCTAATAAGAGTAATATCTTAAAATGGATATGTAGGAGTTTGCTGAATATAACACGATGGCAGCATCTGCTAATGTTTTTCTTTATTGGACGTAAACTTTTTTGGAGTCCTGTATAGATAAGGTTTTCATAAAGGCGAGGTTCCCCTAAATTTTCCTTGTCTGATAGAACTTCCATGTTCTCTGGAAATAAAGGTATCATTTGCTAATTTTCTTTTATATGCATATATATGTTGCCCTTTTCAGGACTGTGCTGTGTGCTTTCTTACACCTTCTGTTTGAAAACTTCAGTTACTTTGTACGCTATGGAAGAGAATATGGAAGAGTGGGTTATTGTGGAGGCTAATGAAAAATGAATTTTCATTTTAGATGTGCAAATTAAATCTTTTCTTCAAAATTTGGGGGAGAATTATACTTTTAGAAATATTTTTCTGGTGCCGGATTGTTGCTTCCTCTCTAACCCAGTGGCCATATAAAATAGAAGGATTTTTAAGTGTTTTTAGGTGTCGTCTCTGGTGGGTAAATAAGAGCTAATTTCTCATTTCATTTTTCACCCTGCAGAGGTGTTCCCAGCACTATTTGCTTTTAGGAGCCGTCAGAGCTCAGTTCTTGCATCTCTGATGTGGACGAGTTATCAGGTTCCTTCAGTTTCTAGGGTAGTTGGAAAGACATGGACTAGAACAAGCGCATAGTACCTTGAGCTGCAGAGATTTTTACAAGGATTAAGTAAGAGGATTGCTATGAAAGAACTGCAGCACCGATGTCCATGGGTTGACGTAGGCTTGCAGATATGTTTTGTTTTCTCAACATGATGCCCTGTTAACTTTTAAAAATAGAAATACCTTAGCAAGAACATGTATTCTCTAGATTGGCAAAGGCCCATGCATCTCTATGGTTTTCACCTGACATCTTCAAGCATTTCTACAATTAGCCAGGCAGGCATCATGTGTGCAATCCTGATACACAGTGCTTAACACTCTGAATATGCCAAAAATTGAGTTACCATCCATGTTGGAACTTGATATTCAGTCTATATTGGTAATTACCTTAAAGGAATGAAATTTCAAAAATAGTGGGTAGTTAAATAGTGTATATGTTTTAAAAATGAAATCTATTAAAGCAATATTTACAAAACATCTGTTGAATGATGGACAAATGAATGAACAGACGAGTAGATACATTATTTTCAAGGAATAACCTTTTAATAAGGTATTATATTTTATTCATCAGAAGTAATCTATATATTTAAATAATGTTTTCATGACCTTTCATGGCAAACTTTATATATCTATAAACAATAGCAGTATACATCACGGAAATTTCTCATCCAAACAAAAATTGTTTTCTTGTATGTATTAGCTATTGAAAAAAACGACTGGTCAGTTTCTAAATATAATTGAGTAGTCTCATTGTCAGTTGCAGTTTCTAAGTAAATGTGTTCTTGAATGAAATTGGATATTGGAACAGAAGGGAAAAAGTAGTTTCAATAAGTCAGATATTATGATGTAATGTGTCCTTAAAGTATAATTTGTATAGTCATTGTGAGTAAGATAACTTATTTAGGTAAATAATTTCTTCTATCTGATGTACATAAGTTGCTCTGACAGTGACACTAGGTTTGATATTTGAATATATATTATTATACATTTGGAAATATAACATGTTGATAAGCTATTTTCTTGAATGTAGGTGCAGAATGCTTTCTGAGCAATTGAAAAGTAATCATTAGCCAGAACATTAACTTTGTATGTGTTTATGCCTTCATATTTCTCTTGCAATTGCTTAAGTATGGAAAGGAAAATTTGTATCTGAACATAAAGTACAATTAAATGCCAAAGGTAGTCTTCTCTGTCAGCAATGTCTTCACATTTTAAAAGCATTAGGATTATTGGAAAGTATGGGAAATGAATTTGTTTTCATTTAAATGTTTCTGAAATATTAAAATTTATCTTATAAAGGAATGATGACTGCCTTGTTTAGACAAGTTAAATTCATTCTCTATTTAGACCCAAAATTAAAGGTTAATTGTTTGATAGATGAAATTCATGAAACTCCACCAGACTGTTTACAAATTCACTTTGTTAATAAAACATAAATAATTTGTTGATAAATTCATTTTGTTTATATATATATAGTGGTGCACATCTTTAGTCTCTTTTATCTGCTCTTCTAATAAATATGAAGGAACATTTTATGGCTGGAAACTGTATTTGTCTTTCTGCTTATGTAGGGAGAAGGAAAAAGAAGTTTAGTGGGAGAAAGCATTACTAAGAATGGAGGGACACTTGTTTTTTTGTTTTTTTGTTTTTTTGCAGGGCCAATAAACTTAAGTGAATGTAATTTGTAAAAACTTTTTGAAAGGATAGTGCTGCATAATAAATTTTAAAATACACTTAAATGACCTCAAGTCTTTACTGCCAACAATAAAATAGTAACCACTTTCAAATATATGTGAAGAGACTACTTTCAAATATATGTGAAGAGACTATTTTAAGTGTTTAAAAAGCATTACGAAAACAAATGTGCAAACTTCATTCATAATATACAACTTTTGTGAAATAAATCAAATTATTTTAAAATCCTAATTTCTTAATGTATATTTTTTACTTGATAGGAATAAAATGCCTTTTGCTAAAGCCAAAAGACAGAGCAAAAAGTCATTTATTTCCTAACTATAGAGAGAAAAAGATTAAAAACCAGTGTGGTCTTCTATTAGTCTTCAGTTAGCCTGAGAATATATAGGATTTCAAAATGTGTTTAAAGTTAGTTTCCAGTGTGCAGCAATTAATAACTCAAATTGTGGTGTATTACTTGCTCGTATTTAGAGACTTTTTTTCTTCCTTTATTTTTAAAGAAACTTTAGATTACATAAATGTTACATCGAAAATATAGGGGATGCCCATATTACCCCCCTCCACACTCACACACACACATACTTTCTCCCATTAACAACATGTTTCATTGGTGTGGTACATTTGTTACAGTTGATGAACACATATTGAAGCATTGCTACTAACCATGGTCTAAAGTTTACATTATTTACACTAGGTACCGCACAATTGTATATGTTTTGACGAACTATATAGTGACCTGTATCCATCATTGCAATGTCCCAAAAATGTCCCCATGTTACACCTATTCTTCCCTCTCTCTTCCCACAGAACCTCTGGTGACCACTGTCTTTATATCAATGTTACAAGTTCTTCCATTACTAGAATAAATAATAAGTCTACTTTAGTCCATAGTTACATTCCCCCCTTGTGTTTGTTCATTCCTCCATCTTGAAGATTGTGGGATGGTGATACCCACTCTGCTTCTGAATGAGAGGGAGCTTAGATCCCATGGGGAAGATGAATGGAACTGTCTTGCTTGTAGTTGTAGATATTCTCTGTTCTTTTGAGATGGGCATTGTCCATCATCATCCTTTTGTTAGTCATCCTGGGTGAGGCTGATGAACTGGAGAGTAGATATTGGCAGCAACTTTGCTGAGATTCAGGGTTCAACTGGCAAATTAACAGCCAGAGAAATTCATGTCTCTGGGACATGAATTTAAAGGGTATACTGCTAATTATAGGTTCAAATAAAAGGGGCAGAAGAACCATTTGTAGAAAAATTATAAATGAGTCTAACTCTGATACATTGGGGATAAAGGTTATCGTATATTACAAGGTAAGGCTCACTGATGGGATGCTGATTTCCTGTGGTTGGATGCCCTGCCTATACTATCTAGATGGCCCTAGAGCCCTCAGGAGAACATCTGCTTGAGGCACTGTTTACTGTGGCAGTCAGTGAGAACCTCCTTTCATTTAATCTCTAGAGGTTAAGTGTAACCTCTAGAATGACCTCCCGACTCACTTTGAAATCTCATAACCATAAAAACTCATTTGTACTTAATATTTCCCCCTTTTGGTCAAGGTCATTTTCCAAATGCTTCACTCATTGGTGCTTGGTAATAACCCCTTAGTGCCAAGGAGGTTCATCCCTGGGAGTCATGTTCCAGGCTGGGGGAAGGTAGTGAGTTTATATGCTGAGTTTGGCTTAGAGAGAGTCCACATTTGAGCAACAAGGAGGCTTTCAGAAGGTAACTCTTAGACAATATATCTTATTAGGCTAAGTTTCAATTTCACAAGAACAAAGCTCATAAGTACAATCATCAATATCAAGGGCCTGGCATATTGGTCTGTCCTCTTTCACTAGGCACTGCCCATGTACTCTAGAGATTCTTGCCACTCTATGAGAGAATGTAGCAGAGCTCCCCAGGATTAGAATTCAATATTCTGTCAGTTATTGTGTGGGTCTCTACCCACTGAGACAACACCCCATGACCACATGCATGCACACATTCATATTCCATAGAGGCATGCCCCAGGTGCACCCTTCCTCTGTCATCTGCCCAACACTGACATGCCAGTGATCGTCCCTTGCCACAGTTGGCAAAACCTCCCCAAAAACAAAGCTAAAAAAATTAAAACTTAAAAGGATTATTATTTTTTTTCATTATGCCTTTCATCACCATAAGATCTGTTATCTTTTATGTACAGTGACAGTTTCTTCTGCATGTTCCCCAGTGTCTTTTTTTTTTTTTTTCCTACTTTATTTTCAAAGAAGATTTATGTTACAGAAAAGTCAAATAGGAAGTATAGGGGATTCCCATATACCCCATTCCCTCCCCCTGCTCACATTTTCCCCTATTAATAACATCTTACATAAATATGGCACATTTGTAACAATTGATGAACAAATTTTGAAGCATTGCTACTAACCATGGTCAATGGTATACATTGTGGTTTACATTTTGCACCATACACTTTTATAGGTTTTGATGAAATTTAAAATGGCCTGTATCTGTTATTACAAGATCATGCAGAACAATTCCAATGCCCCCAAAATACCCTATGTTACACCTATTCTTCCCTCCCCTTCCCCTCGAAACCTGTGGTAACCATGAAGTTTCAAGTTTTGAAGAATAAAGTTCATTGTTACATGCATTAATATTGAGGGCAAGAAATACTGGTCTGTTTTCTTTTATTAGGCACTGCCTATGTTCTCAAGAGATTCTTAGCCCTCTATCTGAGAATGTAGCAGGACTCTCCAGGACGGGAGTTTAATCTTTTCTTGCTTATTGTGTGGGTCTCCACCCACTAAGATAACAACCTATGACAAGATGTACACATTCATATTCCACAGAAGCATGCCCCAAGTGCACCCTTTCCCACATACCCCCCCACCACCAATGCCCTACACCAGTGACCCTGCCCTGCCATATTTGCCAAAAGAACATTCCCACAATTGTTGTTTCAACCACAGACCTACAAATCCCCAGAGTTCATCTGTTTCTTCCTCCAGCCCTCCCCCCAATTCCATGAATATTCCAACCCAACCCCTGCTCACCCTCAAATTCCAGCACTGTCGACCCCACTCACATTCCTGCACCCCCATCACCCCCTTCCACTGCCAAACCACTCCCTTTCACCTTATCATAGGTTTTGCCCAGATTGAGCATTGGCTTACCACACTCTACTCCCTTTCTGTCTCCTGATAATCTATCTTCCAGATTCTAACTCTGTGAGCCTGCTCAATATGCTTAGGTCATATCAGACTTCTAAGTGTTATAAAGAGAATTATTAATATTAAAAAGAAACTTCAAGGTTTGTTTTGAGAGATGTGGATTTTTACCAAGAATTCTTAAATTCATGTAGAGTTATTTTCTACCAGGTATAGTTCAAGAAAAGCAAAAGAACCTCTGTGCTCCAAAGTGGAAATGAAAGAATTGACTTGTTTTAACTTTTTCTCTCTACAATACATAGAAACCTTATGAATTAAGGTGAGGTGACATTTAAACAATCCAGAATCTCCCACCTTGTAAAATCCATGTTCACAAAGACTGTCTAGGCATAGTTGATATCCTACAGGAGGGATATCATACTGATCTATTTCCACTATATTTCTTACCTCTTTGGGATCCTAAATTTCTAAATCACTGGTTCTCAAAGTGTGATTCTAGACTAGTAGCATCAGTACCACCTGAAAACTTATTAGATATGAAAATTTTGGGGTCCTTCTCCCCAGATCTCCTGAATTGTCAACTTTGGGGAGTGGGACCCAGCAACCTATCTTATCAAGCCTTACAGGTGATTCTGATGCACAGTCAAGTTGGAGAACACCTGTCTTCATTATAGCCTTCACCTTGGTACCCTAACACTTTGGTACTCATTGTCTGCAGACTGATATCATGAGCATCATCTGAAAGCTTGTTTAAAAATATATACTCAGTCTCCACCCCAGCTCTGTTGAAACAGAATCTACATTTTAATTCCCAGGAGAACCACATGCGCTTTAAACTTGTAGGAGCACTGCATAGATGCCAGGTGGGAGTACAGGCAATCAATGCTAAAAGTCAGGTGAGCAATGCAATTAGCCAATTAGCAGAGTTAGCAACACAGCAATGCAGGTAGCCTCAGATAGCAGATCCACAGAAACCATATGGTATTTAAACATTTGTCCCAGCTCAACTGGTAGCTGAAATTCAAGACTTCCTTTCACCACCCACAAAGAAGCAACTCCCACTCTGAATTTTTAGGTACCTAGATCACTGACTCTTTAAAAACTTCATAACTAATAGGGCCATATATTGGAGGGTATAGAGTGACACATTTTAACTAAATTTAGGTGTATGAGATGCTCATTGTCACTTAGTAAATATATTTTGCTAACACGTAATTAAGAAAAATCACACTTGACATTTGTTGTTTTTGGATGAGCCTATGCAACAAGTTCACCCAGTTATATTTAAAAACCAACCTGAATAACTGAGAGTTTAAGCAACAACCTGCAGTATCCTGAGATAATTTTGATAAACAGCTATTGTCTTACTGTGCTAGGGCTTCTGTAACAAAGTACCACAAACTATGTGGTTTAGAAAAGCAGAAATTTATTGTCTCACAGTTCTGGAAGGTAGGCATCTAAAATCAAGGGCCATGCTCCTCTGAAGTCTTGAGGGAAGCATCTGGTCCATTCCTCTCTCCTGGCTTCTGGAGTTACAAGAATTCTTGGTGTTCCTTGGCTTGAAAATACCTTCTCCTCTGTGTCTGCCTGTCTACGTCCAATTCTCCCCTTCTTATAGGGATGCCAGCCATAAAGGATTAGGGCCCATAAAGAATTAGGACCTATAATTAGGGCTAATTATATCTTCAA
Organism: Tolypeutes matacus; assembly: GCA_026826555.1. NCBI lineage: Eukaryota > Metazoa > Chordata > Mammalia > Cingulata > Chlamyphoridae > Tolypeutes > Tolypeutes matacus. The sequence continues at coordinate 7,981,580 of JAKSZT010054515.1, read as the reverse complement.
AGATTCTATTTCCAGATAGGGTCACATTCATGAGACTATGGGTTTGGGCTTGAAAGCATCTTTTTGAGGTACATAATTCAACCCATACCAGGTGTCTAAATGTAGCCTCTTCTGACTGAGCCACTTTATCACCAAGTATATTTTTTAAGTTTCATTTTTATGGGTGTAGCTGACTTCCAGCGTCAAAGGTATAGCTAAGAGCCTATCAGAACCAAGTGCACTGGATTAAGTTAGCATATTCTGCTATAATTGTTTCTTTTTGTTTCATATTGTAAAATCAGGTGGGAAAAAATAAGACCCATTTTTAGAGTTATTTTAATACAAAATCTATTTACAAGTAAGCTTTAAGTCTGCCACTGACAAACACATATCGTTTGGTATTTTGTGGGAGTCATGGTAGAGACCACCGGCTGTCTACCAACTATGCCCTCATCCTTTTCTTTCTTGGAGATTTGAATTTCATTCCAGGTGGCAATGTGCGTAGCTAAGAGACCATTATTTCCCATCCTCCTTGAACTCAGTGTGATCGTGTCCTGAATTCTGGCCAATGAGAAGCAAGTGAAATTGCTGCACATGAGACTTCTGTGTAAATGTCTTAAAGAGAGTTGATAGAGCAGGAAGATCTGGTTTTTGCAACTCTTCCCCACCACCACCACCACCCAATTCCACTTTATAATATCTAGAATGTGATGACTGCTACTTAAGCAGCCATCTGTGGGCTTCAAAATGGGAGCCGCGTCCTGGGAATGGTGAAGCAAAGAGGAAGCAGAAGACTACATCCCTGAGGACTTTCTGGAGCCTCTAAACCAATCTTGGAGTTCCTGCTTCTAAACTTGTTTGTATGAGTGAATAAATCCTTGAGTGTTTAAGCCAATGACATTTTAGGTTTTCTGTTATATGTATCTGGAGCTAATCTGCTATATGGAGAGAACAGAGATTGAATGAAAATAAATTATTAACTGAAGTAATGATTCAATGAAGTTAATCTGCCTCAAGAACTCAATTTTTTTGCCTGAGAGTTCTTCAAAATTATAAATCTTCACAATATAATCATAACACAGAGATAGTCTCCAAACATCCTTGAAGTATAGGGATTTCATGGTAATGAAAAAAAGTATAATTAATGGGTCATTTGAAAATACTGTCTTCCATCCTCTCTAAAGTCAGAAGGCTGCCTTTGTAGGAAGCCATGGATCTGGATTATTCCATTAATCTGCTGTGTAATCTTTATCAAGTTATTGAGCCTCATTTATTTCAGTCCCTTCAACCATAAAAGGAATTTTATTTGTTGGTTTTATCAGTCTGTGATGTTCCTTAAATCAAGGATGATGTTTTATTCATCACTGTATTCTTGCTTACACTTGTGCTTGACAATATATTTTTCTTTTTAGTGCTTTTACACAGCATTTAATATTTAACTGTTACATTAAATTTAAAATTGAGGCAAACGCAACTTACCAAAAGCGACACATTTTAAAATATAGAACACTATTCCCACCATTTTGTTCTCTGTCCCTACTAATCATGTGATCAAAGAAAGGTGCTTCTTTAAATCTGAGATTCAATATTTGGTTGCATTTTAATAGCTTCAAGGCACGTTCTCATTTGTAAGTTAATCAATATAAAGATTAAAACTAAGTAAAATTTATTTTTCCTATTAATTAATCCAATGCATTTTTATGACTATCTAAACTGTTGTTTTTTCTTTTTATGCCTACTTGAATCAACTTCAAAATGATTAAAGTTGGGTTTAGCAAACACAGAGACACAGAGAATTGCAGAGGGTTTCAGTCTGTGACAAAGAAGACAATTTTATGACTTTGCTATAGGACAAATGGTGATTCCATATATTAATTGAGTTAGAATTCCATTGCTCCACATTGTAGGCGCCCTAAGACGGTCTTTTTTTTTTTTTAAATGATTTCATGACGCAGCTAGGACTAGCATTAGGCTGTTGGTAACAGAACGTGAAATAACAGTGGCTTAAACAAGGTAGAGATTTACTTTTCTCTAACTTAAAAGTTTAAGTTTAGGGAAGCGGCTGTGGCTCAATCAGTGGGGCTCCCGTTTGCCGTGTGGGGGGCCCCGGGTTCGGTTCCCGGGGCCTCCTGGTTGGGGCGGGCCACCCGCGCGGCGTGGTTGGCTGACCCAGCGAGCGCAAGCAGTGGGGGGGGGGGGGGTAAATGAATAAATAAAAAAAAAAAAAGTTTAAGTTTAGAGTCTTGGACTAATGTGGAGGCTTCTTGCTGCCATCAATATCCCCAGAGTCTTCTCTCTGCTCAACCATCCTCTGTACAGATTACTTCACAGTCACAATATGGTTGATACAACTCCAGCCATTACATCTGTGTCTAAAGCAGAAAGAAGGAGGAAGCGGGAAGTCCCTCTTTATAAGCGCTCTTCAAGAAGCTCTCCCCAATGACTTCTGCCTAAATATCCTTCCTTCTAGTCCACGTGTCCCTCCCTATCTGCAAGGAAGAGTGAGACACATGGGTTTTTCAGCTGAGCAAATTGCTGGCCTAACAAAATCAGGATTCTGTAACTAAGGAAGATGTGTTTTAGTAAAGTGGGGGTAATCTGGAGACAAATTTGCAGGAAAAATGCTATTTCTTAGACTTAAACAATAAAATCTTGCCCCAGGTCAATATGATTGTTAGCCAAATGCCTATTTCTTATGTAATAGTTAAGGGACTGTAAGTTTGGAGTGGAGAGATGTTTTCTTGCACTTGCCAAGTTTTATAAAATATGACAAACTTTTTTTTTTTTTTTATATCATGTAAATAAAAAACTCATGCTCACCCTTTTCAGAGACTCTAACTTGTGTATCCCTCAGGCCAAATAGGGCCTGCAAACTTATTTTATTTTTTATAATTTAAGAATGTTATGAATACATTTTTAGGACATTTCACCTAAAATGAAAATTTTGACTTCTTTTGAAAAATTGGAAGGTCTGGTAACAATGAGTCCATATTCCCAATGCCATCAATTGGCTGGAGGTGGTAGTGGCTCTCCCTTTAGACAAATCATGCTCTCTACAGCTTCTCGTTGGTGTCCCAGAGAAGAAGCCTATCAATTAGCATTTTATCATGACTCTTGTGTTGTTTCCTGAAAGCAGATTTAGGAAAAAAAGAGACAGTTTCTGTATTATTCTCCTTCTCAGAACAGAATAATAAAAGAAATAGGAGGGCTGTTTTTTTTTTCAATCAATTTTACTTATATACTTTAGTTTCCTGGCTTCTGCAGGCATTGGAGTTTGTGAATACTTGCACTTTGTGAATTTACCAATATCAGGAATCAAAAAGGTAACATCATTACCACTTGTATTGTAAACAAAAATTTAATGAGAATATTATAAACAACTTTAAAGAAATCCATTAAACAATAGATAGAATGAATAAATTTCTTGAAATATAAAATATAAATAGCCATATATATATATTTTAATTAATTTATTTATTTTCTTAAAACAATTTAGTGAAGTATATCATTCATACATGAACATACATAAACTATAAGTGTTCAGTAAACATCGTGAACTTACAAAACAAACATGCATAATACCATACAGGGTTCCCACACTTCAACCCCCACAAACACCCTGCATTGTTGTGAACATTTGTTAACAAATCATGAAAGAGCATCGTCAAAGTATTACTGCCAACTATAGTCCATATCTTCCTCCCCAACACATTTTTTAAAAGGATTTATTTATTTTTACCCCTCCCCCCCCGTTTTTGCTGTTTCTGTGTCCATTTGCTGGGCGACTCTGTGTCCGTTTCCTGTTCCCTCCTCTCATCCTTTTCCTCCTATCTTCACTGGGACTCGATCCTCAGAACCTCCGATGTGGGAGAGAGGCATGCCACTGCCTGCGCCACCTTAATTCCTGGTTTTTCGGTGCATCTCATCTTGGCTCTCCCTTGTATCATTCTCCTGTTATGTCATTATCTTGCTGCATGGCACGCGGGGCCTGGTGGCGCACGTGCCTTCTATATATTTTCTAAAATTTATTTTTATTTTTTGAAAAAAGAAAGGGTATTTATTTATATCCACTTTAATTAATTGGAATTATATATATACATATATAATTATATATATACATATATAATTTTAATTTTCAGTTTACAAGACCTGCATGTCCAGAGTTGTATTTATTCCTAAATATTATTTTTATGCTATTATAAATGGAATCATTTCCTTATTTCATTTTTAAATTTTTCATTGTTATTGTGTATAATTACAAGTAATTTCTGTGTTTATCTTGCATAATGCAACTTGTTGAACTTATTATCAATGCCTTTTTCAACAGTTTTTTTGAATTTTAAAATTTTTATGGTAGTAACATATATGCAGCCTAATATTTCCATTTTAACCACATTCAAATATACAATTCAGTGGTTTGATTAGATTCAGTAAGCTACTATCACCACTACCCATTACCAAATCTTTTCCATCACCCCAAATAGAAACTTTTTATCCATTAAGCATTAACTCCTCATTATCTGCCTCCATCTCTGGAAAATTGTATTCTAGTTTCTGACTCTATGAATTTGCTTATTCTAATTATTTCTTCTCAGTGAGATCATACATTATTTATTCTCTTTAATCTGCCTTACTAGACTTAACATGATGTCTTCAAGATTCACCTACATTGTCACAGGAATCAGAACTGTGTTTAGATAGTGTTTTCTATATATGTTGTTGACAACTCTGAATACAGAAAGTTTTATTCATTCTTTTCAAATTTGAATAAATTTTGTTTCTTTTTCTTGCCTATTTGCACTGGCTAGAAATTCCTGTGCTATATTGATTACTCATATTTGAAGTGGGCATCCGAGTCATCTTCCTGATGTTAGGGTGAAAACTTTCAGTCTTTGCCTTTGGCCATGACTTTAGATGTAGGATTTTCATAAATGCTCTTTATCAGTTTGAAGAAATTCCCTTCTATTCCTATTTGTATTGGTTTCTTTATCATGAAATGGTCTTTAATTTTTGAAAATGCTTTTCTGAATCAATTGAAAAAATTGAATAAATGTGTTTTTTCCCTTCATTATAACAATGTGTTCCATTCCGTTTATTGATATTAACATGATGAAACATCCTTGTCTAATTGGGAAAAATCCCACTTGGTCATGGACTAGAATCCTTTTAATATACTGCTGGCTTCAGTTGGCTGGTGGTTTGTTGAGTATTTTTTTTCAGGTATAATCGTAAGGTTATTGGATTATAGTTTGTTTTCCTGTGATGTGTTTGTGTGGCTTAGTAAAAGTTATTGATTGCCAGGAAGCAGATGTGGCTCAAGCAATTGAGCTCCAGCCTACCACATGGGAGGTCCCAGGTTCAGTTCCCTGTGCCTCCACTGGTGAGTGTTATTTGCAGGTACCATTGTATAATACCTTCCAGGCCACCCTTCATCTGTTAGTTGAGGGACCTTGATAAAGAACAGCTGTTGGAATAAAGTACTTGTTATTAAATCTTCCTCAAAAAGTAAAATTGGGGGCACCATGCAGCAACAAGCAGATGCCTAAATGAGCAGATGCCACAAGCCAGCAGACACCATAGCCTACAGGGAGCAGATGTGGCTCAGGCTGTTGGGCATTTGCCTCTCATATGGTAGGTCCTGGGTTTGGTTCCTGGTGCCTCTGGGAGAAGGCCAGCAAATAATGAGCAGACAAGAGAACCATCTTGGGTATGATAAGCTTTTGATTTAATGAGTACTGTCCCAAATGTCAATTGCATGTTGATCCGCACAGGGGGCACATGGCAAGAGCAGGATGCAGAAGCCATGAGGGCCCCAAGCATAGCAGCAGGGCATGGAAGCTTCCAGAAGCAGGAGCAGGGGGTCAGGAACAGGAGCTGAAGGGCCTTTTATTTTTATTTTTATCGGGAGGTCCCAGGGTTTGAACCCTGTTCCCTCCATATGGGAGATGGACGCCCAACCACCTGAGCCACATCCATCCCCCTGCTATATCTCTTAAGGTTGACCAAAGATATCCAAAGTTACAGTCTTTTCCCGTACAGGATGGTCATATAATAAATCAGTCTTAGTTTATTACTAGCATTCCAAAAACCAGACCTAGGGAGAAAAACTAAGTCTGGGGACACATGCATGGTTTCTAATATAGCAAATGTTCAGCCTACCCTGATTATCACAAAATCAGGACAAAGAGAATATTCACATTATTTTAAATTTTGAACCGTAATTAAGAGTCTACTCACAAAGAAAAACCTACTCCAAAATGCTTCACTGATGAATTTTTCCAAACCTTTAAAATTAATATCAATCTAACATAAACAGTTCCAGAAAAATTAAAAGAGAAAACAATTCTAAATCATTTTGTGAGGCCAGCAAAAAGTTGATATCAAAATCTGACTAGAGGGAAGCGGCTGTGGCTCAATCAGTAGGGCTCCCGTTTACCATATGGGAGGCCCCGGGTTCAGTTCCCGGGGCCTCTTGGTGAAGGCAAGCCCGCCCACACGGCGTGGTTAGCTGACCCAGCGAGCACAAGCAGCAAGGGGGGGATAAATGAATACATAAATAAAATCTTTAAAAAAAAAAAAAAAAATCTGACTAGAATATTACAAGAATGAAAAATTCCAGAAATTTAATTTTATAGATGCAAGCAATTTATATAAAATATTAGCACATAGAATTTAGTTATATGTATACAAATAATAAGACATCATAACCAAATGGATTTTAGTTCAGAAATATAAGGGTGGTATAATAAATGAAATATACCACATTAATATAAAAAAGAAAAAACATATTATCTCCATGATAATTTCAGGGAAATTCATTAAAATGCTGTCTAAAAGAGACATTTCTTGAATATAAAAACCCACAATGGTTAAAAATAAAAGGATGGTAAAAGATGTAGCCTAGAGTAAGCAAACAAAGCTGGTGGGGCTGTATTAATGTCAGACAAAGTAGACTTTAGTAAAAGAAGTATTACCAGAAAAAAAGGGGGTCATTTCATAGTAATAAAATTAAGCAGATACAATAATCATATAGGTGTGTGAACCTAATAACATAGCTTCAATATTCAGAAAGCAAAAAATCAATCAACTGTAAGACAATTCCACAACTGTAATTGGAGATTTATACATCCCTCTCAGTAACTGATAGAACAAGTAGTTAAAAATTGATAAGTGTTTAGAAAATTTGAAAAACACTATTAACTAATTTGAAGGCTTATACAACGTTTTATCTAAAGTATGTAAATTATTCTTTATGTATAAATGGGAAATTCACCAAGGTTACCATAGGTTTGGCTGTAACATGTCTCAATAAACTTCAAGGAGTTGAAATCATACAGAGAAAGTTCTCTGATCATGACAGACTTAAACTAAAAATAAATAGCAATGATATATTTAGTAAAGTCCCAAATATTTGAAAATTAAATAATATAGTCATGGATTAAAGAAAAATAATAGTTGAAACTGAATTACAATGAAAAAAAATCCTTTAAAATTTGTGAAGTGCAGTATAAGCTGTCCTTACAGGGAAATTTTCACTTTAAATTCTGATATTAAAAAGAGAAGAAAGGTTTAAAATGGATAATTTAAGCTTTCATTTAATAAAGCCAGCAGGGAGTGGGTGTAGATCAATGGTTGAGTGCCTGCTTCCTATGTACGAAGTCCCAGGTTCAATCTCCAGAACCTCCTAAAAAAAAAATTTAAATAAAAAGTAAATTGCAGAAAGAAAATAATTACGACATTGGAGATCAATCCTCTATCTTGAAAGCCAGCAACAGTAGCTCATGTCTTTCTTACATCCTATCACTCATATTTCCTCTGATCTGACTCTCCTGCCTCTCTTCCACATTTATGGACCTTTGACCCAGATAATCCAGGATAGTTTCCCTATTTTAAAGTCGGCTGATTAGCAATCTTATTTCCATATGCTACCTCTACCATGTAAAATGTGACACATTCACAGGTTCCAAGGAGTAGGGCACTGACATTTTTGGGAGACTATTATTCTACCAACCACTATGTGCTTATTGAAATCATCAAGAATTATGCGAAGAGTAGTTTTAGAGTATGAGAGCTATAGTTTGATGACATGAGAGTCAATGCTGGCAAAGGTGGCATTCTAGGTGGTGGGCGGGACCATTATCTGGAAATAGAAAAGAGAAGCAAGGAGCATACCTACTTACCCTCTAGTCCAAATAGTTGTAGCGGTGTTGTCAGAGAAATGTCCCCTATGTGAGAGAGCTAGTGTCCATTAGAACAAGGAGCTGAGGGAACAAGAGGTTGAAGATGTAAGAGATTTTGCTGCGTTCAAGAGTGAACAATGGAAGGATTTGGGGTGGGGTCAGAAAAGGGGTATGTCTAAAGCTTTAGGGGGAATGGGTCTAAGGGATGAGGGGTACCTGGGTAACCAGGACTTCTTTTGAGGGCTGATGTGAAAAAGATAAAGAACCTGAGACTAGTGTTATAGCCTCAAAATGATGAGAGACAGTGAGGGTTGGATGAGAGGGTGAAGATCTTGCCAGGGGAATGGAAATTTCTGGGCCTCCCACTTGACCCCTGCTGATGAAGAACAGTAGAAATATGGTCATAAGTTTGGTAAAAATATAAAAATACATGTAAATAAATTTTTAAAAAAAAATTTTTTTTTTTTTTTTTAATTTATTTATTCATTTATCCCCCCCTTGTTGCTTGTGCTCGCTGGGTCAGCCAACCACGCCGCGCGGGCGAGCTTTGCCTTCACCAGGAGGCCCCGGGAACCGAACCCGGGGCCTCCCATATGGTAAACGGGAGCCCTACTGATTGAGCCACAGCCGCTTCCCAATAAATTTAATATGTGTGTAATTTAATCTTACTAAAATTTTAAGGCCTTCATTTTACAGAAGAACCTTTTTTTCATAGAAGTCATGGAGGACAAAATCGACATGTTCTGAGGCAGCAAAAATCCTATTCCCTCTTACAAATCCTAAAAGTATTCATCCTACTGCAACTATTTAAGGACTGCAAACTCTCCACTAAGTAGACTTGGCAATTGACACTGTGTTCTAGGAAGTAAGATCTCCAAAAAACTCTTAGAGCAATACATGCTTTATATCTTACATTTATTCCAAAGGTCAAATAACCAGGCAATAGGGAAAGAGTAGGTTGTCAACTCCATTTAGGAAAGCATGGTAATATGAATGCGTACTACCTACTAGAAAACAGGCTAGTTATATGCATTTGGCCTCCAGTTTAGGAATTAGAGGCTGATGCTATATATTCATTTGACAATGAGCAAGACCAAGGCCATGAGTAAGAAAAATAACTGTAGCCTACAAAACTTATATAAAACCAAGCAACCCTATGGTCAGGTCTCCATACAGAGCTGTATTTAAAAACAAAAAACAAAAAAATAGTCTGACAGAAATATAGACTTGAAATAGGTCCAAATCTTTACTCATATCTTGATGACCTCCCAAAGGAGGTATAAATGCTAAATATACATTCAAACAATTTTTTCCTTATCCTTGGTCTGGTGTGCCTTTTATTATAATATAATGGAAAATGAGTTTGTAATCAGCAGACTTAATACATTAAAAAAAAACTGAGCCATTCATTTAGAGTAAGTAATTTATATTTCACTCATGTTTTGAAAAACAAAAACAAAAAAATCACCATCTTAATAGCTCCAATCAATTGCCCTCGTGTGAAAGATGAAAATAAGTGTCTTAGATGAAATCTTTTCAAATTACTCCTCCACCCTTTTCTGGAATGAGGAAAAACATGAGCCACCCTTAAGGCATAAGAGGTTAAAGGGTAGGCAAGAGTTTGGAAATGTCCTAAGTCAAGAGCTATGACAACAGTCTGAGTAGACTTCTAGAACCTGAAACTAGTTAGCTTTTCTAGCATCTGAAAATCTTCAGACTGGAGATCATGACATCATCATTAATGGGATGAGGTGTGTTTATGAAAGCATCCAGCTCACAATTGTTGCTGGAAAAACATGAGGGTTAAAAACGTGGGAGCGGAAGGATGTCATTTACAGTCACATGCCAATGGTCCAGGTTTATTGCACTAGCAAAACTTAAATGATAATTTTATGGATATGGAGATGACAGAACTGATCATTATGTGGCATTCAGTAATAAAATAGAGCATGGGATTTACACATAGAATATAAGGCATGTACTGTTTGACATTAATCTGGAATTTAAGTAGATGCTCAAAATTAAAATAATTTTGGTGCTGGGTATGATATTAGGATGGTAAATATTTTTAAACTGAAATAGTGAGTGTTATGGTTGACTCTTCAAACATGCTTCTCCAAACATCCTTCAGATTTAAATCAAACGAAATGGAACAGACAAGTTTCTCCTTTGTGGTCAGACTTACCTGGCTTAAGTCAGTAATTGAAAAGAGGTACAGGAAGGTGAGTCAGAAGGTCATATCATTGCTTTCTGCAGAGCTGAAAGCATAGGCTTTTATAGTTTAACTTTCCCAGGGTAAGCACTGCAGTAATTCATGCAGTTAAGTACTCTTCAAATCAAAATGGAAATTATCCCACTCTTTTTCTTTACTCACCATTAACTCTAGTTTGTATAGTAGTTTAAAAAAAAAAAAAAAAGGAGGAAATCACTAGTGGGTGGTGTCTGGATGTGTGGTAGTCTTAAATAAATTATAAAAATGTCTGTGTTTCCCCCACATTTAACCAATTTGTCTAGGAGGCCAAGATGATCATTTTCCATACTAACAACTCACATTTGGTTTTATTATTTTCCCATAGCCTTGATTCCCTGGCTTGTTTGTTTAAAATGCATCTATTGCTTTTAATTTAAGATAATCTTCATGTATTGTTGTCATATTGGCCATGAAATTTCTAAAATATAGATACTCCTAAAGAAAAGTTGTGCGACAGATTAAAATCCTCTCTGAACTTCACTTGGATATCAGTAGTATGAGGGTAAAATATTCTCCCCAGAGTCAATCCAATAGGTGGGCCACAGGCAGCAGTGACATAAAGTCCCACCTCTCCAGCTCTCGGGCGGTCCACCTGAGTGTGTAACAGACTCCACGGCAGGCCCTCGGCCCCGGACAGGCAGAAAGGACAGGCGGCAAGGCGGAGTCGGGGCCAGCGCGCGAGCCCTGTCCGGCGCGCTGGGGAATGAGTCTTTGTACAGTCAGGGCTTCTGCTGGGCAGGGCAGGCTCCTAATCCTCCCAGGCGGACACCGGGGCGGGGTGGGGGTGAGATGTCGAATATAGGTGGCGTCGCTGATGAGAAACACCTAGCACAGGTAAGAAGGGTGGCGGCCAGAGGGAGTTCCCACCTGCTGCTTTCTTAAAGAAATGAAGACTTAAGAAAATGCCAAGGAGGGGCCGCTCAGAGCCTTTCGGACGCGCCTAGAGCCCCACCCCCGTTCCAAGGAAAAGCCCCTTGGGAGACAGGCCGGAGCTTCAGAGAAACCGAGAAGAAAAGCGCTCTCCCCGCGCACCACCTCCTCCGCCGCGCACTCCTGCTCTGCCGGACCCGGCCGGCTCGCGGCCGCGGCCCTTCTCCCACCCAGCCTCCCACCGAGCCTCCCACCCCGGCATCCCCGTGCCTCGGCCAGCGACCTGCCTTCGGAGCCCGCTCCATGGCGGCAGCCAGATCCCGAAGCTCCCCGAGAGGAGCCCTCTGCCTGCTTGCGCTGACCCTTACGGTGAGTGGCTGCCGGGCCATCGGCTCCTGGGAGGGGACACGGCGCAGGTAGCCGCCCGGCCACCGCGTGCCGTGGACAGCGGAGAAGGGGGGCTTTGGGGCGCGGGGGTGACATAGGCGGGCGAAGCCGGGGTTAATGGGCCTCCTGGAGGGCTGCAATGGAGTTGGTGGGGGTGGGGGAGCGCAGACAGGAAGAGGACACCGACCCGCGCGCCGCGGTCACAAAGGGGAGGAGAAGGGTGGCTCCGGGAGATACGATCTGCGCCGGCAGGTCGACGGAGGCTGGAGCTGCAAACGCCCATACCCAAACGTGGCCTCTGGGTATGAGGAGCAGCTGCGTGCGCCGGGGCTCCTCGGCGCTGCTCCCCAGGAATTTACAGGCCTTCTGCCTTGGATTGCGGTTCGGGCCACGGAAACGGGAGCCGCTGGGAAAGCGTGTGTCCTTGGCTGAAGAGAGGACTACCGGCCTTTGGGGGATTGTACTGGGGGTGGGGTGGAGGAGGGAAAGTGGGGGCATCTCGGCTCTCTGCGCCAAGGGACGGTGGATGGATGGGGCCTGGGTGACCCTTTGTAGCGTTTGCGTGGTTTGCCAGCGTTTGAAGTTGTGACCTCCTCGGTCTTTGAGGAAATCATCTTGCTCTCTTGTCCCGGTGGTGGTGTCTGCCCCTCACCGGTCCGCGCCCTAGCTTTTCTCCACTTTAAAGAACACAACCCTTCCCGGTCAGCCCCACTCCAGAGCTCAGAGCATTTCTGGTGGCCTAATTTGGGACGGGGCAGCCCCTTCTCCCCAGGCAGTAAAAAAGTATCTCGTTGGGGACGCAGAAGGCGCAGGAACCGGTGCGGGGGAGCAGCCCCTGGAGGAGTTTGGGATCAGAGGTGCCCCAGACTAGGCTTCCAAGTTTTCCTTAAAAGGGGAAGAGTTAAATCGACCAGGTGCTTGAAGAGTGCTCGACTCGATGGGGGCTTCACTTTGAGCCTCAGGCGTTGAGGCCCAGGTTTCCCTTTAAGGTCGACGGGTGGAATCCCGGGAAACTGGGGGAATGAGTCCCGGGTCTTGGGGAGAGGGCGGTGCAGTACGTTGCCCGGGGCGTGGACTGTGCACCGCCGAGCGGAAGACGTGGCTGCGCCCAACCCTGGTCACTGTGACCGGACTGGACCCGCAGGCCACAGCCCAGTGTGGGGAAGAGTCCCCCGGGGCCTGAACTATTTGGATAGTTTCCCTTTTTCCACCACTCTCCTTTTACTGTGGGTCAGTTAATTTTTTTTAAATAATGAAATTGTAGCCGTTACTATCATTAGAATGTCTCTCCCAAGGAACTCAGTGGACTTCAAACTGTTAACATAATTCCCAGAGTTATAATTTTAATCACATGGAAAGGGCCAAGTGCACAGGCGTTAACACTTCACAGTTGAAGAAACCATGAAGGGAATAGAAAACGATCGCAAAGTGTGTTAATGACAAAACAATGAGCTTTGGTTAGATTCCTAATAAAGTCGCCACTTTTTAAAAAATCATTGTGCATTATTCTTTGAAGGACAAGGCATGCTTAGGCTCGTGCCATATATAGCATTGTCCAGCATCTACTTATACACAGAACTTGCTGTCATTTCAGATCCTTTTTAGAAGCAGGGTGTAAGTGAATAAACTGAGATGGCTTCAGCCCTATTCTTTGGTGGTCCTTAACAGCAGAGCTTGGTGGAGGCCCCGGCTGCTCTCCTCATTCTGCTTTTTACCTGGAAGGCAGGGATGGAGTCGTTCCATCCTTCTGTACAGCTCTAGGCAAAGCTCTGCCTCTCCCAGATGGTGGTTGTGGTTGTGAGTCTAAGTGTGAAGGCTATTTAAGTGTAAGGTATTATTTAATAAGAATGGCGTTTGGGGTGCATAGGGCAACAAAATGCCCTTTGTGTTTTCTTCTACCCACACACCCAAGTAATCCTTCCATAAATCAGCTTTTTCCCACTTCCTACTATTGCCTTACGTCCTCCCTGTTTTAATCACCTGAATTTTGGCTCTGCCCAAACACCTAGTGAAGCTTCTCTTTCTAAAGTCATCGGGGATCTCTTGCTAAATCCAAAGGATACCTTTCATTCCTTAAACAAGCCACTTGTACACTGTGTCCTTCCCTTTGTAATTCGCTCCTGCTGGTGTCTCTTGACCTCCCTGATCACTTAGATTTTGACTCCCTACTTAGTTCTTTTTCCTCCACTGTGAAACATTCCTGTTCCCTAGGGCTCTAGTCTAAGCCCTACCCCCAGGACTAAGCCATCTCATTCACTTTTATGGCTTACCCTGTCATTTATGTGCTGACACATCCTAATTTATATTGCAAGTCCAGATGTCTACGTTGAACAATAGGCCTTTGTATCTATCTACCTAGTGTGATGTGTCACACAATATTTATTGTTGTCCCAAACAATGTTGCTTTTAGTGTCGTATATTTCATTAAATGGCCTTACCATACACCTTGTTCCTCAAGTAGGAAGGGAAGTGTGAATGCTGTTTGTTATTCCCTACTCACTGCTCCCCTCCCTCAATCCATCATTAAGATCCATTAAGTCTACCTTCAGAAATATCTCATGGATCTGTTCACTCCTGCCCATTGCCTCTGCTATCAATTTTTGCTATTACAAATAATGTCACAGCAAATAAACTTGTATATAAGTCATTTCATATATGGGCAGGATATCAGCAGGATAGATTCCTGCAAATGGGAGTGCCACATCAAAGTGTAAATGACTCTCTAATTTTGTTAGATACTGCCATCTCCCCCTCCAAAAAGATTGTAACTTGTACTTGCACCAACAATTTATGTGAGATTGTTTCTCCACATTCTTGCCTATAGAACATGTTAAATTTTTGGATGTTTGCCAATGAGAAATGACATTTTAATGCAGTTTTTAACACACCTTTTCTTATGACAGAGGTTGAAATAATTTTTATAGGTTTAAGAGCCTTTTTTTTTTTTTTTCAAAGACTCTATCTATTTATTCATTCATCCCCCCCCCCCCGCCCGCTGCCTGTGCTCCCCAGGTCAGCCAACCACGCCGTGCGGGTGGGCCTGCCCTCACCAGGAGGCCCCGGGAACCGAACCCGGGGCCTCCCACATGGCAAACGGGAGCCCCACTGATTGAGCCACAGCAGCTTCCCAAGAGCCATTTTTATTAACTTTAAGGTGAATTGTTCATGACCACTGGGGTTGTTGGAGGTTTTCTTCCTGATTTATAAGCGCTCTTAGTATATTAGGGAGTTTAGCCTTTTAAAATATGAACTGCAGATATTTTTTCCAGTTTATCAATTACCTTTTGACTTTTTTAATGGTGTTTTTCTTTTACTTTGTTTTTTTGCTATGATTTTTTAAAAATATAATTGATTTTCTCAATTGTAGTGAATTGGCTTTTGAAATTTGGGTTATATATGCCTTCTTGACTCCAAATTTATATAGAAATTCATCTATTATTTGGATGGTATCATATTTTACATTTAAATCTTTGATCTGTTTGGTGTTTTAGGTGGTGGTCTGTGTGATGTGTGGATTCAACTTTTATCTTTTGACAAATGACTGCTTAGCTCAAGTGGTCCCAATACCATATATATATCCTCAGTGATGTGAGATTCTGTATATATTTGGTTCTCTTTGTCTATTCCTGTACCAGTACTGCACTGTCATAATTATTGAGGCTTCATAGGATGTTTTAATATCAGCTAAAGCTAACATCATTTCATTGCTCTTCTTTTTTATAATTTTTCCTTCCAGTCATAATTATTTATTTGTATTATTTGTATTTCCTTATGACCTTTTGAATCAGCATGTCTAGTTTCTGAAAGAATTCTGTTGGAATGTTTATTGGTGGTCATATAAAATTTATAATCTAACTTAATGAGAACTCATATCCTTATGCTATTCATTTTTCTGTCCAATGTCATGATGATGTCTTTTTTTTTTTGGTGTCTGTTTTTGTGTCCTTTGGAAGTGTTCTCAGGTTTTCCTCAAATAGACTTTGCATGATTCTTATTAAACTTACTCCTTGGCATTCTAGTGTTTTATTGCTTTGGAAATACTCTTCCATTGTATTATATGACTGGTTTTGTGTATGTATATAAGACTAAAGATTTCTGTATTTTTATAGGTATTTCTTCTACCTTACTGAATTCTCTTATTGTTTCATAGTTATTTATTGGTTGATTTGCTTGGGTTTTCAATAAACAGATCAAACCCAAAAAGAGATCGTTTTACCTCTTCCTTTCCAATATTTCTCTTGCCTTTAGGCAATATTTCTCTTATCTTCAATTTAATGTTAACTATTAATGGTTACCCGGAAAGCCAGTCTTGTTTCTGTGTGTAGTGGGATTGCCTCTAATGCTTACTTATTGGGGTTTTGACTATAATACATAAAAACCCTACTAAGGAAGTTCTTATCAATTCCTATTTCTTTGAGTTTTCTTATTTTATTTTATTTTTTTAAAGAATTGGTGTTGAATTTGGTCATATGCCTTTCCATATCTCTGGAGATGATCACATGTCAGGGCTTCTTAAACTAATGGCTCAAGTGGTCCCAATATCATATATATATCCTCAGTTATATGAGATTCTGTATATTCTTAAACAAATGGTTGAGGTCACTAGACCAAGCAGATGATGTGAATGTGGATCACAGATCCATGCAAGGGCCAGCTTACTTCTAGCTCAACCTTACAATGAGGTTGATTACCAAATAGCATTTGGCTCAACCTTACAATGATTACAAAATAGCATTGGGGTTCCCAGATGAATAAGAAGATGGTCTTCTCTTATATCTTGGGCAGGCCCTGTGCTTTGATTTCACTCCTCTTTTTTCAGGTCAGAAATCTTGTCTGGGTTCCTTTTACCACGTTGTATACCAGCTTTACTTTCTGTTTTTTGCCTAGCAACTCCTTGCTATTTTGTCAGCTCTTTGATGCTTTAGGATGTTTATAAAGTATTTTGTCTTACCAGTTTTAGTTAGTTTGGGCATGAGTTTGTCTGAATGACTTAACATGCCATTCATAAAAATGAAATTTTGTTGCCCTGCGATCCATTCTCCACACTGTTCAACGTTTACTCCAACAAAGTTGTTTATGTTTCTTTCTCTTTTTGAAAAAAATCTTTTTTTTTTTTTTTTAAATTATCTTTAGGGGAAAAAAAATACATATTCTTTATTAATGCTGTTCAGTGTCTGTTCCACACCTACTTCTCTGAATCCATTTCAGTCTTCTGTCCCCTTTGTATTGTATGTGTCAGCCATTCTGGATTTCTTTTTCAGGTCTCGTTCATCTCTGGGCCTTGCTGTATACTGTTTCTGTGTTTAGAACATGTAAGCTCTGCCTCTTCTTGACATGGCTAACTTGTAGCTGCTCTCCAAGTGAACTTACCTGGTTCTTAGGCTAGGCTGGCTTTCCCTTTCTGGACCCCATAGCACCCAGTACTTCCCTTTCATAGTGTTTATCTTTATTGAAATTACAAATATGTCTTATTCTTGGATTGTGTGTCTCATGAGGATCTTATTTACTGTTTGGTGCCTGGTACCTAGTAGGCACTCAAGAAATATTTGCTGAATTCACCAATGAATGAATATCCGGGATCTGGTTATCTAAAATATTTTCTTGATCTAGCCGTAACTTCTTCTCTGCTATTACTATTTTAGCCCAAGTCACCACCATCACTCTCCTAGATGTCTGCAGTGGCCTCTAAGTTGGTTCCCGGCTTCCATCTTGCTCCCTGTCTATTGTCCACCGAGTCAACATAATGCTTACCAGATGGTGCCACCTAACCCTTTTGTTGCTTCTTTTTGCACCCAGATTATAATCTGCACTCATTCCCATGACCTTTTAGACTCTATATGATATGCTCCGGACTGTCCCTTTGCTGTCATCTTGTACCACTCTGCCCTCCCTGGGCCCTACCCCTGTGATCTCTTTGTTGTTCCTCTAACACTCCTGGCCAAGTCCCCTTCTAGAGCCTTTGGTCTCTTTTGACTCTTCTCTCAGTTAGTGAATTGATTTGCTTGCTCACTTCATTAAGGTTTCTGCTCTTCCCTTTGTCACCGTCTCTCCCTGCTTTATTTTTCTGTAAGCAACCAGTAAACGTTCGCTAAATGAATAAGAGGATGTATTTTTTTTTTTTCAATCTCTTGGAACTGGAATCCTCAGAATCATCTGCTTCCACTCCTGTTCTCTCGAATATGCATCCAGTGAGAATCTTCGCATACTTTAATTTACAATTCGAATAGTCTTTTTAATGTGAAAAGATTGAGTCTGATTTCCAAATGAGACATAATCTTTCCCTTGCCTGATCCTTTCCACATAATTTAAATTGGATAATGAAAGAATCTTTAACATTTATTGGAAATAAAAATTTTCATCCAAATTTTGGTGATGGCAATCTATGTTTATAGATTATGTAAATAATAGTATAAATAATTGAGTTGTCTCTCTTGCCTTTGCAGTACTGTAGAAAAAAGAATATGAATCTTTTAGAAGCATACTTTGTGAAGTTTCAGAGAGGAGAGAATTAAATTTCAGCCTAAAGTTCAAATATATATTGCATTGGACTTGATTCACTGTAAAACACTAAATCCTTTAAATATTTTTTTCTAGTGAACTCCATTCTAAAATAACTTTAGGGAAGCGGCTGTGGCTCAATCAGTAGGGCTCCCGTTTACCATATGGGAGGCCCCGGGTTCGGTTCCCGGGGCCTCCTGGTGAAGGCAAGCCCGCTTGCACGGCGTGGTTAGCTGACCCAGCGAGCACAAGCAGCAAGGGGGGGATAAATGAATAAATAAATAAAATCTTAAAAAAAAAAAAATAAATAAATAAATAAATAAAATAAAATAACTTTAACTCATTTATGAGTGGATGCACCTTCAAAAAAATTTCATGTTTCAAATCAGTGAGAGAATACAATATTTGTCCTTTGTGCCTGGCTTATTTCACTCAACAAGATGTCTTCAATTTGAATAAGCAAACTTATAGAGTCAGAATCTACAATACAGGTTACCAGGGGACAAGGGATAGAGTGTAGGGATAGGGAATGGGAAGTTAAGGCTTAAAATATGCAAAGTTCCTATTTGGAATGAGAGAAATGTTTTGGTAATGGATGGTGGTGGTGGTAGCTCAACATTGTGAACATAACTAATAGCACTGGAATATATATCTGAATGTGATTAAAAGGAGAAATGTTAGATTTTATATATATAGTTACAGAATAAAAGTTAAAAAAAATCCCTGTTGCTACATTCATTACACTACACTGTGAACCCTAAGTTAAACCATGGGCTATAGTTAATGGTATAATTATAAAAATGTGCAATCATCAATTGTAACAAAGGTTCCACACTAAACAAGGTGTTAATAATAGGGTGGTATATGGGAAACCTGTATTTTATGCATGATTGTTTCTGTAAACCCACAGTTTCTCTAATAAAGAACAAAAAAGTTCATGTTTCAAGGTTATGTGCTATTCATGTGGGATAATATGTAAATATCCTCTAAATCACTCCATGGTAATCAGCTAAAGCATTGGGTTTTTATTTAGGATATTATGATTTGGCACCATAGTTCATAGAAAGGGAAAATTTATTGAAACAATTTTACTGGCTCATTAAATTTTTGTTTTTCTTTCTTATTTGCCTATCTGTCCTGCCTTGCTAAGGGTTTTCAACTTTTCTTCTTTTAGATTGTCCCTTGCCTCTCACTGCACCCAGTGAATTAGTCAGTAAAGTTATTATTAACTCTATTTCATATAATAGGAAAGAAAGCCCAGGCAGGTAATCAATTCTCAGAGCTTTGATGCTTTAGCTAAGAAGGAGGGAACTGTGTCTCTTAGTTTAGTGTTTTATTTTTCCCCTTGATGCAGTTTTTTTTTCCTGATTTCTTGACTCCAGGGTATGTTCATTTTATTTTGTTTTGCTGACTGCATAAATTGATAGGTGAACACTAAAAGGATCTTTTTTATCCAAAATAGTATTTTTTTTTTTTTAGATCTTAACATTTGCCTGTGATGCCTGTGAAAAAGAAACACTTCATATTCCTTCCAAGCTAGATGCTGAGAAATTTGTTGGTAGAGGTAAGAAACTGCCAAAATCCAAAATATTTAATATACCTTAATTTGGCATAACCATTTCAAGTTAGTGTAATTTTTAGAAAATAACTATCTTGGGACCAATAGTTAATATAGCACATTAACATATATAATACATATGGTGTCATTCTAATGAAAGGAATTTTGCTCTTCATTGAAAAACATTATGTGAAGTAGATAAAAAAAAGTTTAGTTTGAATAATAAAATTATTGACATTTTCATTAAGTGAAGGATATGGTATATATTATAAAATGCTTTTTGTTAAGTTTAAAGTTATTTTTGGATTTTCATCCAACATTTTGTTATCTTCTTGACATTTCTTTCTACATTGCTTTTCTTAATAATTAAATATTTTAAGTGTTCTTATGTGTTCCTCTATAGCTTATGTCATTTAATAAAGATAAACATTTTTCCACAATTGGTTTAAATATTCAAATACTGGAATTCAAGTGTCCTTTTTCTCAGGAAAAATGTCTCTTCCTTAAAAGGCTATTATGTAGGTATTAGAAGTGATATGTATGTTTAAGCACAACTGAATTAACCAATGGATTCATATGTTCTTTTAAAATGCAAAATTTATAAGCATAATTAATTTTACGTTTTTAGCTCCCCTTAGAGTCATGGATTATAGTAAAACTATATGATTTATGTTTTACCTTACAAATGATTGCTATATATATTTTCTACAGTTAACCTGAAGGAGTGCTTTAAATCTGCAAATCGAATTCATTCAAGTGATCCTGATTTCCGAATTTTAGAAGATGGTTCAGTTTATACAACAAATGCTATTGTTTTGTCCCCGGGGAAGAGAAATTTTACCATATTACTTTCTAACACTGAGACTCAAGAAGAGAAGAAAATAGTTGTCCTTTTAGAGCATCAAACAAAGGTATACCAGACTATAGAAATGAAGTCTTTTTTTCAGGTATAGCTAACATTATAAGGGAAAATGTGGAATCAGAAAGGATATGGGATAATTTAGCTTGAAGAAGAATGAAAATCATGAGGCACCTAAACTGTGTTGAAGCAGAAGAGGGTTGCACAGCACTGGTTATTACAAGTTGCTATTCCTTTTCATTTGAAACATAAAAAGAATTTGGATAAGCTATTACATGAGAATTTGAGATGAGACACAAAGAAGCATTTCCCGATCTCTAACTTAGAATGGATTTTCCAAAACCAGTTTTGAAACTTTTTATCTCTGGACTTCTCATCCTATCTTAACACAAATTGTAGTTTTAGAAAATAGGTGACTATTTTGGGCTGAGGTTTGGTCCTCATGCATGCTTAAGGTACTGGGTCAGCCAAGATCAAAATGACTTCATTCAACCATTGGCCATTACTTGCTGTTTCTTTCTTGGTTATGACACAGATCTCTCTGTGAGCTCCCTGGCTGTGCCTAGTTTCTGGTGAGTGGAAGATGCTTGTGTTAAATTCAGAAGGGCATGTATTCTACTGCTTTTCTTTGCATATCTTTCCTCCAATGTTATTGCATGGCAATGTGGAAACAGTGATTTAATTTTTTTCAGTTTATCCTCTAGGCTTTCAATTCCATTTCTATTCCTTCCAAATCACCACCCAGTTATTCTTTCAAGAGAGTTGCTGTGGTAACAGTTAGTGCAGCTATCATTCTTTTTCTTTTTGTGTTGTTGACATTTATTTTGTGTTTCAAGTACTGCCACTGTCTTACACATCCCAGTTAATCCTTATAAGAAGAGAAAAATGTATGAGTTCAAACGTTTGAGAATAAATAGTCACTGACTTTATTTCTTTTTCTGTCTTCTAAATTGAGGTACTAAAGAAGAGGCATTCTAAAGAAAAAGTTCTCAGCCGTGCCAAGAGAAGATGGGCTCCTATTCCTTGTTCAATGCTAGAGAATTCCTTGGGGCCTTTCCCACTTTTCCTTCAACAGGTACATTTTAATTTCATTCTGTGGAAGCCTATGGTTTCCATGGGTTCTTTTTTTTTAATTTGGATACTGAATATGCACTTATTCAAAAAATAGTTGTATGTGGAATAAGTATGTGTATCATATGTTTCAGTATATCAGCATAAATATTTCTGTATCTGCATACATTTTGTTGCATAGTTTTAGTCATGCAAAGGTCATTTATAAAGCTGTAAAACATATCTAGCACTTTCAAACATGTGGTTCCTTAATGAATTTTCATATCAGCAAGGATATCACAGAGCCTGAGCATAGCCTAGAAAACCCTCCCAAAATATTACATAATAAGGGATGACAATTGCTGATAAAAAGTCACATGCCATGGAGAAAGAGACACATCTTTCTAGTGCTAATTCCCAAGTCTGCTTCTCAAATCACAAAGTCTCTCCTTTTTCAACTTTTAATGGAAACCCCAGCAAATTTTCTTGCCACTTTATATACTAAGAGTGTTAGATACCTTTGAATCCATGACTAGGGTTTCTTCTCAGTTCTTAAAATGGTGAGAGAGAATCCTCCTTTATACCCCACCAACAAATTTAATGCAACTGAGAACATATTAAAATTGAGAAAAAAATTATTAGAAAATGCTTGTATTAGTTATCCTGACATACAGATAATCAAGATTTCCCTGAAAGGATGAAGAGTTTGCTTTTTTTGAATTAAGGACCAGAATATAACACATGCCAGGATCTTATACTACTACTACCCATCTATATATGTATTTTGTACTTGGGTCTTATAATATGATGTTGCTGACAAATAATAGAACCTAATTAAGGAAATAATTTCCCAACTTTATGCCCTTTGGTCAGTACACTTTAAGCCCAGTGTCTCAAATATCATGTTTCATATAATAAAAACCAGCTTTTTTTTTAATGGTTAGGGTCATTTTTCATATTCGGAGTACTTTGTTTCTAAAGGAGGAAAGTGTCATTATCTAAAAATGTTTGAACCATGTAGGTGCCATTTAGCCTTTAAAATGTTCCTCAGTTATTCTGGAAAACTAAGAGGCCACTACATTATTTTCCACATGCCTTGATAGTTCCATGTCACAATTTTTAGGTTTTTTTTATTCTATTGTTGCTTTTTATTTATACATGATAATAAATAAAAGGTCTTTTTTTTTTTCATGAAATTATTGCGAAAAAATTGTAATGTATTTGCAAAAGCATATAGTTGTGTTATGTATGTTTGTTTTGTAAGTTCACAACTATTACTATACACTTATTGTTTATGTATGTTCATGTATGAGTGATATACTTCAATAAATCTTAAAAATATATAAAATAAATAAAACAAAAAAGCATATAGGTGAAAATTCTGGTGAAATAAAACTTTGTCTCATGTATATAATATCTACTTTCTAGATTCAATCTGATACAGCACAAAACTACACCATATACTATTCCATAAGAGGGCCTGGAGTTGACCAAGAGCCTCAAAATTTATTTTATGTAGAGAGAGATACTGGAAACCTATATTGTACTCGTCCTGTAGATCGTGAGCAGTATGACTCTTTTGAGGTAAAGTTTAAAATATACATATTGTATTAGTTATTATTAAGCTTGACCATTTAGTCTCTCATTCTCAATTCATTTATCCTTTTCTGTTTCCTGAGTTTGTCATATCTATGCTCTAAGTTCATCTGATAGCACAAACCTAACTTGACTCAAGGGCAATTTTCATAGAATAAATAACATTAATTACATAGATTTTTCCTGATATTATAGTTTTACTAATTTTTTTTTTAAAGAAAAATAAGAAGTACTAGTATTTGATTGGTAAAAAATATCTGTGAACCTCTTTATGGTAGAGAGATACCTTAGGAGGTAAATGAGGTTCAGAAATTATACTTCACTTATATCTTTGCTATAGGAGAATAAAATGGGGAATTGATGATCATATTTTAAAACCATATTATAAAACCAAAAGAAATAAATTACATTGCACATACATTTACAGCCACTCATTTATTTTGTTTCTGAGGAACCTAATATGTGTCTATGATATTATGTTAAATAAATTTAAACATAAAATGCTATCCTCCACGATGAATTTAGCCCCCTCTTTCGGTATTCAAGCCATGTCCACATCCAAAATCAGTAACAAATTGTGTGCCTAGCACTGCAATGTTGAACGTTCCTTAAATTAAAGCCAAAACAAATTTGACCATATCATATTTTAATAGATTGTTTTCATTCTTTCCTCTTTATTTTACTCTCTTCACAGCTAATTGCCTTTGCAACAACTCCAGATGGGTATACTCCAGAACTTCCACTGACCCTATTAATTAAAATTGAGGATGAAAATGATAACTACCCAATTTTTACAGAAACAACTTACATTTTCACCATTTCTGAAAATTGCAGAGTTGGTGAGTAAATACTTTAACAACATATGACAACTTAAATTGTTTCCATTCATAAAATGAATTGGTCTTTGGCCAATGGAAGGTTTACCAGTCGGGTTGCTCTAGGTGGGATTTTACTTTTTTGCTAGCTGTGTGACTCTGGGCAACTTTCTGCATCCTTATTTTACAATCTCTGTAAAATAAGGTATTGATATTCAAGACAGTAATGAATATTAAATGAAGTGTAATACACATAGAGTGCCAACATAGTGACTGAAAAATAGGAATTACTTGATAAATGTTACTTTGCCTTCCTGAGTGAAGCAAACTATAAATACTTTTTAAGAGACTATAGGTCCAAAGAAACAAGTCGTTGAGCAATTGAAGATTTACCTTTGAAGATTATCTACTGATATTCTATAGTGATTTAATGATTGACTACATTCTAGGCATTACCATAAAGATTATTAAAGTAATACAAGTAATTTTTCAATCCTGTAAAAACGATCCATTTTAGCTAGAAGTCAGAATGCATTTTTTGAGACTTCCTCTAGAAAGATTGACCTGAACCAAGAATTTTCAATGAAAACTGACTAAAATGGCCAATTTAAGTACAGGCTCACAAATAAAAAAGTCTAAAGAATAATTGGAATTCTTTAGTCTAGAAAGACAAAGGTCAAGGAGGGAGATTATCAGCATTTACAAATTATAAATTAAACACAGAAAATGTGCATATGACCACTAATTCCAAAATGTTAGAATATTAGGATATTTAAAAGGAAGTGATGCTTTCCATAGCAATCTGCATACTTATAGAAGCCATTACTCTGATATATAACAAAGTGGTCCAAAATATTTTGGAGGTAGGTAGAGAAGCATGAAATAAAGGGGAACATTGAAAATGTTATAAAAGTTTTAGAAATTAAAAAGAATTTTTCAATGTATAGGTTCTACCTTGGGTCAAGTGTGTGCAACTGACAAAGATGAGCCAGACACAATGCATACACGTCTAAAGTACTCCATCATTGAGCAGGTGCCAGCATTGCCCACCTTATTTTCTATGCATCCAACCACAGGTGTCCTGACCATGTCATCATCTCAACTAGACAGAGAGGTAACTTGTAAATATTAATCTTAATTAAAACTTAATTATAACATGGGTATTTAATAGCACATGTATGTCTTTTGATATAATAGATGGGTTTTTGAAAAGCATATTGAAATTGAATTTTAGAAGAATGATTATTTTAAATGTCAGTGGAGATCATTAAGCAACTTTGTAGTAAACCAATTTTGAAATGTGAATTTGTCTTCTCCTGATCTGTATGCTATATAAAATCAAATCTCCTAATTTAAACATATTTATAATAAGTACAAGAAATATCAAATAAGAAAATCCAACTTTTGGAAATGTGCAGAAATGTACTATCTACAGATGAAGAAATGCTTCTTTTACTATCTTTCATCTCTTCCTCAACAATCTCATCTAAATTCTTCCCCTTAGGTAGATGACAACAAAATCATTATCTCTCTAATCTCTGGTCTTTCAGATTTCCAACTGACTTCTAGAAATCCTTAATTGGATGTCTTGCTGGCACCTAAGATGCAATCCATAGAAAATTGAATTCTTCTTTCATTCGAAATATGTTCTCCTTCCCATGTTTTCTGGTTAAAATAATATTAATACATTCTTTTCCTGTTAATAATTTTTCTATTGCCACCTTGGATTCATGTTTTAGAAATTTTATGTGATGTCTCTTCTTGCCCCTTAGATCAACTTAATTTTCAAAATATGTTGATGTTACTTCCAAAATATGTTGATATGACTTCCAGAATTATGTTGCACATTTCACTGCAACCACCCTAGTTTAGTAATTCATTCATTTAATTACTCAACTATTACTTTCTCTATCAAGCATTTATTCATCTGAATTCTTATAGCAGTTTGTCTGTTCTATGTACTACATTTATAATCTTAAAATATAGCAATATGTTTATCATTTATTTATTTAATTATTGAAACTTCATGTCAGATTCACTTTCCCTTCCACTCCCTACTCTTTTTGGATTAGAGCAGTGGTTCTCAAACTTTGGTTTCAGGGCCCCATAACACTCTTAAAAATTATTGAGGATTCCAAAGCTCTTTTTTTATGTGTGGGTTATATTTATCAATATTTACTCCATTAGTATTTAAAAGTGAAAAAAGTTTAATACATATTTATAACTCATTAAAAATAATAAACCCACTACATGTTAAAACAATTTTTTTTGGAAAAATAAGTAAATTTTCCAAAACAAGAAAAAACTTAGTGAGAAGAGTGGCATTGCTATACATTTTTTCAAATCTCTTTAATATCTGACTTAATATAAGACAGCTGGATTCTCATATTCCTTCTGTAATCTGTTGTAATTTGTCATTTTAGCTGAAGTACCTAAAGAAACCTGGCCTGCTATGAAGTTAGAAAAGAGAGGAGTATTTTAATAGTCATTTTAGAAAGTTATGGATATTCTTTGATGTATAGCAAAACTTGACAAGTGGTAGTTTCCCAAATATTATTTGCAATGTGGACTCTGAAGCCATAACAATGAACTTTTGTACTTTGTTACATTAAAATCCGTTGGTCTAAGTTGTACTTGAGTAGAATTTTTACCTATGTATGATTTGTAACAGCATGCACTGGTGATTTGGAAAACATTGATTCACTGAGTTACGGAGATCTTCTAAGCCTTAATATATTTCATTAAACAATGTTTTAAAAAAGCATATCTTCATGTCCATTAAAATCACAATGATTGACCTAAGTTATCCAGAGTTCTCTTATTTGCTCAAAAGCTTGAATTTGTCATTGGCAACAAATTGTTGTTTTCCTTGAAGTGACAGACTCTATGTTTGACAAAATGGCTGCCAAATACTCTAGTCTGAATAACCATAATTGTCTGTCAGTCATTCTTTCAAGTAAAAATGGTGGTCCATGAAGAAAAAGCAGCTAGTTCAACTAACAAATCAAATAATTGCCCAAGTACTTGTCCTTGAGGTAATGACAATATGGTGTATAGAGCACAAGCGCATTATGCATACCTTCCATTTCTTTACATACAATATAGTTTGAAATTTACTAAAATTAATCATTTTAACTGCCCCCATAAAGACATTCTTAAATGAAATTGACATTTGCTTATTTTTATTATCTCTAAATGCATTTATTTTACAGTGAGTATATGCCAGAAAAGAATACAATAAATATAAAAACAGTTTAGGTCACTATCTTGACTCCTATTGAGGTGCAGGCAGTTTTACTCCCTATTTATTTTATTCCATTAGTCATTAGTCCAAATGTCAACACAGTGAAAAAGGCAGATAACATCTGAGTATTATTATGAAAATAGTCTTGACCTTGACCTTACAGTACCTGCTTCAAGGGTTTCTAGGCTCCTCAGGGGTCTGGTGCACTTTGAGAACTGCTGACTTAGAACAATAGTATATATGTTTTTAGGTATTCATAAACATTTTTCTGTTGAATAAAGATTAAAACTGAGCCATATTCTATGAAGTTGATAACAAATGAAATTTGAGAAACTACTCTTATTTTTAGAAATTACTTAAAGATTATTAGTGTGAGGGTGTATTCTTCTGCCAGTACGTGAAAGCTATGGAATGTTATAATGTAACAATAAACCTAAGTTTTTAATGCACTGAAAATTATAGAGTGTAAATGAAGATTTCATTTATAATGTTGCTTTCACTTATTAATTCAGTTCTCAATTTCTTTTCAGGTAATTGATAAATATCAGTTGAAAATAAAAGTACAAGACATGAATGGTCAATATTTTGGTTTGCAGACGACTTCAACTTGCATCATACATGTTGAAGATGCGAATGACAACCTGCCAACCTTTACCCGTACTTCTGTAAGTGCATGGTATCAAAAAAAAAGAAAAATATGGAACTCAGCATTAATTGCTAAACATACCCATCTTCATCCATCTCCCATGGAGTCATATGGAGCACTCCCAATGACATGACAGCAGTTTGGTCTTAGGGTTTAAAGTTATATAAATATAGTGCTTCGGGAATTAGAAGAATGGGGCTTACTTCACATGGTGTTTGATTTTTATGGGAGTTACTAACACAACTTTTTTTTTTTTTTTTTTTTTTTTAATTTCAGTATGTGACATCAGTGGAAGAAAATACAATTGATGTAGAAATCTTACGTGTTACTGTTGAGGATAAGGATTTAGTTAATACTCCTAATTGGAGAGCTAATTACACCATTTTAAAAGGCAATGAAAATGGAAATTTTAAGATTGTAACAGATCCCAAAACCAATGAAGGAATTCTGTGTGTGGTTAAGGTAAGAATAAATTAGTTAATTAGTTATTTGTGGTTGACAATATCATGGATTAGCATGCTAGAGTTTAATGAAACAAAGTAATTCTGGTGAATATTAGGAATAAAATGGATATATTGGTGCTATGTTCATCATATATGTGATGGACTGTATATATTCATTTTAGGGAAGCTTTATAAAGGCCTGATTTAAAAAACATAACATTTATGTGTATTTAATTAATATGACATAATATCTACTTTGTGTCCAGTGTCTCTTAACAATTTCAAAAACTGGCACAGCTTTGATGCCAATTGGGCAGTGTTCGTAGCCCATTCTTTCTTTACCTGAGCAGGAAGTCTCCATTTATTACCGAATTACCCAAATGTTGTGTTACTCCTGGTCAGGCTCATATAGAAGCTGCATATAGATCTGTCTGTCTATATGATAGTACATTTTATCTTTAGCATCCAGATTTAAAATGGAAATCCTCAACCATTCAAAGATGCAAATACTTCTAAAACCTCTTTCTAATACTAATCTCAGAGGAACTTGCTGCTAATTCAAGAGCCAGAGTTAGTCTGTAAAGTGATTTGAGTTCTTTTGGCCGTCGGCAAAGTCATAAGTTTAGCTACAGCATGGTTCCATCGTGAATATATAATGGAGTTTCTTTTTTGTACTTATTCACAGGAGCATGGGTCAAAAATGCTGAATCATTTTTTCCTTACAATGATGAAAAATATCTATGGATTATGGATTAATTTCTCTTTCAAAACAGCAAAGAAATGTCTTATAAATCTTGTCTCTATCTTCACCAACCCTTGACCTAATCATTGGTATTCTAAGAAGGAGATTTGTCTTAGTGAATTACAAGACCTGATGAAACTTCTGTCTTCCAGAAAGTGGCCTTATTAATTTTTTTTTTTCCAACATAAATCATGTAATTTATTTAACCATTTCACTACTGATGGGCATTTAGAAACAACTACCTTTTAAACTTATGGGGTGTTGGCGTTCAGGAACCGGCTTCGTGAAAATGGTGCTGCGGATGAGAAAGAAAGAATAAGACAAAGAGAAGAAAAACTGGGATCAGGGGACTCTCCATCCAATATGGAGAGAAGAGCCCAGCCACCTCATAGAGCGTGGCTTTTATTTGGTTTTTGACCAATCAAAATACATGTGCGCATGTGCAAGGGTAATAGATACTTAACAGTTACACATGAGCTGAAATCAACACGTCTTAAAGGTCAATGACTCAGCTTTTTTACATTTCTCCAATTTACAGGCATTGTCTCAGGATGTTTCCCCACCCAGCTCCTAGAGCATGAGACTGGAGAGCTTGTTTATTATATTCCTGCTTTCTGTCAGTAGTCATGGCCTTTAATTGAAACTCCATCAATAGGGTTCTTCACTGGTTACACATTGGACATAAAACTAACGTTATAAATAATTAAATGGGACTTTTTTCTTCTTTTTTATTTCATGCACAAAACTTAGATGATTAACTAATGTCTCCTTACAGTTTGAAAGCTCACCCTGTAAACCGCTAAATTCTGGGAAGATTTCAGAGTTCTAAGACAAATGTATCCATTGCCACCAAAACACACAAAAAATGTGCTACCTAGTAATCCCACCAACAGAATTTTACTCCTCACAAAACTCTTGTGCTCCCACTGAGTAAAAACCCAGCTTGGTGTGTGTGCAAAGTATAGATGAGGGAGCATCTTTCCTGAAGTAAATCCTGCTGTCCAGAAGCAAAACACAAAAACAAGGGCTGTGTTTGTGAGTCCCTAAACTGCTTCTGTAAATTCCTGGACGTTTGACAATACTTAGCATGGGCAGGGTCCAAGACAAGAGTCTACTGCTGAGGTCCACACCCCCGGACTAGAGAGCCTGTGAGCAGGGCAGGGGACAGATTTTCAGCAAAGGTCAGGCTGGGAATGCTGCGGGACAAGACCTTCTCAGGTCAGAAGAGGGGAATGCACTGGTGAAGAAACGGAACCACCCCAAGTGCTTCCTGACCTCTGGCCTCATCCTTCAGTCACTGAACGGATTCCAGGAGAGTCTCCTTCTCGTCAAGTTCACTTTCCAGGAAGGCATTTCTTTCAATGGCTTGATTCAAGCGCTGCTCAAAGTCTTCAAGAGACATGATTGTGGCCCGTTTTGCTCTCTCCAAGTCACCATTTGCTTGTTCCAGCTCTTGGATATACTTCTGCAATTGATCTTTAATTGTTTTAGTCTGTGTCAGGTCATCCTCTAAGGCTGAGATCCGCCGGTAGCCCTCAGAATGCTGCATTTCAGACCTCCTTCATGGTTTCTAGCTCCATGCGAAGGCGGTTATCTTCTGACAGGAGGTCCCTGTTCCTGGTTTCAATTTGTTGCAACTGTGTCTCCAATTCAGCTTCATGTTCTCGGCTTCCCTCTTGGAATTCTCGGAGTTCCTCTTGTGTATTCTCTGCCCTCTGCTTGTAGGTCATAGCTAGATCTTTCCAGTAGTTAGCTTCTTCCTCCTCAGAGCTGAAAGTCTTCTTTCCTGAGTCCTCCATTGTGAAAACGGGAGGAGATCTACTCTTCTTGTGGCATGGTGTCTGGCTCCGCAGGCAAGGGCGAAAGGCTTATTCATTTTCATTATATCTATATATCAGGAAAAATAAAGTAAAACCTTTCATCAAAGTTGGTACTGCCAGTTTTTAAGAAAGTAACTGGGATGGAAGAGATAAAAAACAAAGTGCTATCTACATAAGCTTTTTATTTTCATGTCCCTCCCCTCTTAAAAGCGTTTTTTAAAGTTTGACCTACATTTTCTACTCCAAAAAGCACAAATAACAATATTCTTCTTTTCCAGAGGTTAGGGCAGCTCTCCTAAAATTAATGGAATAATAAATAACTATTGATTAGGGTATGAACCCTCCAAGCACCTTCATTAAATACTTTCTGAAATCTTTATCAGGACCTGTGATACTGCTTGTGTGAAATTTGCAATTGAGGAACTTTTTTTTTGCCCAAATACTGTAGCAGCTGAAAGATTGTCCTTCTCTCCCCCTCCCATTTTACTGGCTATATATTTAATATTCTCTTGACTATCCTCAACATAGCATTTACGTACTTCCAAATTTAACTAGTCATGTACACTAGTTAGCATTTCCAAATTTTAAATGACTTGCTCTAATTTTCAACACTTTTGCTTCTGTAGCCCCTGAATTTTGAAGAAAGACAACAAGTGGTCCTGCAAATTGGTGTAGTTAATGAAGCTCCATATTCTAGAGAGTCTGGGCCAAGATCAGCCATAAGCACAGCGGCAGTTACTGTTAATGTAAAAGATAAGGATGAGGGCCCCGAATGTAACCCTCCGGTGCAAATTGTTCGAATTAAAGAAAATGTACCAGTGGGAACAAGGAATAATGGCTATAAAGCATATGACCCAGAAGGAAGAAGTAACAGTGGCATAAGGTATGTATAATTATGTTTTTTTTAACTCTGAGCTTGTTTTTAAAATTTATGACTGATTTTGATACTAATTTTATAATTTGGCTTTTTTTTTTTTTTAATTATTTTAATTCACCATTATTAACAGGTATAGGAAATTAAATGATCCGAAAGGGTGGGTCACTGTTGCGGAAAATTCAGGATCAATCACAATATTTAGAAGCCTGGATAGAGAGGCAGAGCCCATCAATAAGGGTATATATAATATTACGATCCTTGCGTCAGATGACGGTAAGAACTTTGTTTTTAAGTCAGCTATATATACACATCCTCACATTTTAAACCAACAGCATACATCTTCAGTTTTATTTCTCCCCAGAAGGATATATCGGGTAATCGAGAGGTTTGCTATAATTTATTAACTCATGTCTGCTTTCTAATAGTATTTCAGGTTTAGGTGCAGTTATAAAATAATTCATTAATAGAAATAATTGAAACTATAACTTATTATAGTTAAAGAATCATTAAAAATTGAGAAGCTTTAGTACAGTTAGCTTCAATTTATCTAGTCATCTCTTTTAAAATACTCACTTTGGCAGGAAAGTTCATTACAGGGAGAACGTACTTATTGCCACATAGTACACCCCTAGAAAACAGTTAATCTCTCTTTTTACAGAAGCTTAACAATATACTTAGGGGTTAGGTCTCTAATTATGGACATTGTACAAAAATGCTTCAGGTATTCCAGTTGTCTGTAAATTAATGAGACATGGCCTACTTGGTGGAAAATTAATGATGGTGACTCTTTTCCATTGATTGAATTGGTAAAGCTGTAGTTATTATTGATTCACCTTCATCTACTTAAAGTCTATCCTGTAAGGTCTAAGCTTCTCTTGTCCCTTTGCCATGATATGCTTTTTGGTCAAAGGCAAATGCAAAGAAGAAAGATAACATGAAAATCAAATCCATTATTTTTGCATTTGTAATAGCAGTTGGCAAATGGTTTGTTGATGATGAGATAAAAATTACTACCTGAAATTGGATATTTTAATTATAAGTTTATCCTTCATCCTCCTCTGTTGTAATTAAGAGATCAAATCTGGGGCTTAGATGCTGCTTCTTCCTCATAAAAAAATGACCTCTACCACCTTGGCTTATGTTCAGTTCCCATCCTCCACAGCACTTGTCTCCATGGAACCTTTCTTCTTTGTACAACTGTCTCCTAAGGTTTCTCTGTCTATACTTTTCCACAGGTTTTTCTCATTTCTGCATGTTTTATGGTTTTCTGTCTTCCCCTCTCATAAACACAGATATTTCTTAAGCTCTGAGTGCAACTTCTCTTCTCCCCTATCTCTTTGCATTGAAGAGAACTATGTTGGCAGTTTCACCCAGGTATCATGGGTAATTTGGGGTTTCTACTTTTGTTGCATTATTCTAGCTTTTGAAGGGTTACTTTAAAATATTTTAAAACTTTTCACATAGAGTACCTTGCACATAAAACATGGAACCAGGAGTAGTACACCTTATATGACTTCATATTTGGAGCTATCATGCTTCCATATAGAATTATTTTAATATAGAAGATGAGCATTCCATGTTTTGTCTCCAGTGAATAAAAGAAGTTCATTTATTTCATCAACAGATGAAAAGCAGAACTGCAAAACACTGTAAATTAGGTGTCTAAGATCTTTAATTTAAATGTTCTATAACAGTACTATTCAGGGAAGCTGCTGTGGCTCAATCAGTAGGGCTCCCGTTTACCATATGGGAAGCCCCGGGTTCGGTTCCCGGGGCCTCCTGGTGAAGGCAAGCCCGCCCGCACGGCGTGGTTAGCTGACCCAGCGAGCACGAGCAGCAAGGGGGGGATAAATGAATAAATAAATAAAATCTTTAAAAAAAAAAAAAAAAAAAAAAACAGTACTATTCAAAATGTTCAAAAAATTGAAGTTTATGAGCAACTCTAAATGTTTAATGGAACAGAAAGTCAAGCATTTGGCACAGTAAAAGAGCAAATATTATAAGTCAATTTAAAAAAATATAGTTAACCAGATCAAATGGTAAAACATGTGCTCTCAACTCTGCCCATGAACCCAAGTGGGAAGAAATGTTCATGGCATCCAGTAGTCCCAATGTTCAGAGAGAGGAAAAAAGTGCCACATAGCATGAGGATAAGAGAAACTGAGAGACTGATTATTCTATTCTAATAGCAAAGTATGCCAGATGGCTAAGATACAGATCTCCCTTCTTCCCATGTCTAATATAAACACTCTTTTTTTTAGTCATCCAAGGTGGGAGGTAGTTGCATTGTTTTGGCATCTCATTTCTTCCTTTCTAGCTCTCTTTTCTTCTCGCAAGTACTTACTACTTTTTTTGAAGATGGAATGTGGGTGATAAACTATCCCAGTTTTTTTTTTTCCTGAAAAATATTTTAATATTGGCCTCCCAATTGATTGATAATCTGACGTGGTTTAAAATTTTGAGTGGTTTAAAATTTTGAGTTGACGTCTATTTTCCCTCAGCATTGTACAGATATCACTTCCTATATCTTCTGGCATCTCTTGTTGCTGAAGTGTATTCTACTGTTAAACTAGTTATTGCCCTATAATAGGTAATATGGCCTTCATTTCAGGTAGCTTATATATTTTCCTAAGTTGTGTTCCAAAATTTTAGTACAATGTGTATGCTGTGGATTTTTCTCTTTTTTTTTTTTAGTAGCAGGAAAATTTAATGTAAAGTGAAAGTACACACCTAGCGCCTGCTGGGGCTGGGATGCTGTTTTATTAAGGCTGAGTTCTAGCCTCTTCTTACCCCTCCATGTAAATGAGGACTTGTAAGTCCCAACGTTCTCTTTGGTCTGCCTTATGCAAAAGAGGACTTGAAAACTACAACTTTGTACTGGCTCAGCATTCCTCAGAGTGGGAACTGTCCAGGGGAGGGGTCGGTGAAGCCTGTGGTGGTTGGTTGATGGGTGGGCCTTTTGTCATTTGATGGGTGGGTCTTTTGTCATCTGTTGTCTTCTGGCATTAGGCCTTGGGCAGGTGATTTTTCCTGTGTTTAGTATTATCTGATGTTAATTTTCTGTTGGTCCTCCTCTTTTGCCAAGTTATCTTCCTTCTCCTACCTTTCCCTACTTCATTCCCCCCTAAGAGGATTCCATCCCTATTCTTAAGGGGTGATAAAGGAGGATGATCTGTCTTCTATAACTATTTCATGCTGTCATTGAGAGGTTGTCCCTGCCTATCATGGGAGTGGAATTCTCTGGCTACTAAATCTAAAGATCTCAAGGGAGGATCAGCTGGGAGGTTTTCAGTTGGGATTGGAGAAAATCCTTGCATGACCATCATCTTAAAGTGGAGCTCTTGAAGTCTGTAAGATACACGTTTCATTAGTAGGTTGAAAAAGCAGGGCCCAAAGATTAAGAGGAGAATGACCAGAACTAATGGTTCAAGGAGGGGATGGGACTAAGTGAGGGAGGGGAAAACAGATTTTACAGCCTCCTCGATGGATGAGGAATCAAGCCTTAGTTTATTGGTAGTTTAGCTGGCTGTTTCTATATCACCAGTGTATGCTGTGACTTTATCTTAATTGATCTAGCACTGCAGTTAGAATATTCTTTAAATCCAAACATCCATGCTTTTCTTTAATTCTGGATTATTCTCAGCAATGAACTCTTTAAGTATTGCTCCCCTACCATTCTATCTATTCTCTTCTTTTAGAATCATATTAGATGAATCTTGCTGTTTTATATCTATTGGAATTTGAGCTGTAATTTCATTCTTGTTTAAATAGTTGCCATTCTTTGTGTCTTTAAAGATCATAAATATATACATGTTTTAAAGTCATCTTGCATTGAATGAATTAATCTTCTGATTGGTGATTTTGTTGGCTTTACTTCCCCTTAATCTTGTTTATTTTGGAGTTTTTGTTTGCACGTTCATATTAAGTAGGAGGTGTTTGGTTTATTTTCTGTTTTTGTTTTTCTCCTGTCTTCCACTTAACCCCATCTTAACAGGCAGATTTGTAGTTGTCCCCACCTGGTCCTTTTCTGTGGCCCATAGTTCACAACCAGTTCTTAACTTGGTGGCCTGGGCTCCAGTTCCATGATGACACTGGAAATATCCCAGGTCCAGTCACTGAGTCACAGTTGGTCAAGGCTGTGTCTGGTCCTCCAGCTTCCCTAGGTTGGCAGCTTCTTTAGGCTATACATCCCACAGTGACAATGTCGGTTTGTAAGTGGTTTCCCAATTCTGTAGTCTCATGCCCTCCAAGCATTTCCATGGACTATTTTTGTTCTAATCTTTCAGATATATAGCTCACACTGTCCCATTTCCTTGCCTCAAAACCTTAGATGCCTTTTAAGCTCCCTCGTCTGACTTTCAAGAACCCCTAACCCTTCTGCCCAGTGTTAACTCCCACCTATCTGCAGTCCTTTTTGTTGTCTGCAGATAATAGTGTTGCACCTGGCCTGTGACTGTGCTTATCATTGTAGCTTACACATTATACATGCTTAATAAATATTTTTAAAATGTTTCAATGTATAATTTCCTGGTGAAAATTCAAAACATAAAAAATTATATTTTTATTTCTGTTTTTCTAGCTGGGAGAACCTGTACTGGTACACTGGGAATTTTGCTTGAAGATGTGAATGATAATGGCCCGTACATACCCAGGAAGACAATAATAATCTGCAAAACCACCATGTCATCTGCAGAGATTGTTGCTGTTGATCCTGATGAACATATAAACGGTCCACCCTTTGACTTCAGTTTGGAGAGTGCTTCTGATTCAGAAGTACGGAGAATGTGGAGACTAACGAAAATGAATGGTATGTGTTCCTAAATATTGCTTTGTCCTTTTCAACATGAGGATGGCTAACATCTTTTTTTGCGATGCGATAGAAGAATAATTCACTGTGTGGGAACCACCAATGAAAGAAGGCAAGCTTTCTCGGTTTCGCTGTGGTAGGAAGACCTATGTAGTGTCTCTGTCTAATCATGTGCCTGATGCACTTAGATGTTGCCTGAATTCTTACTCACTCTCCGAGGACCCACACACCTTTAGACTGGGTGTGATGCAGTCAGTTCCTGACCTGTGTACCTCCCACATAATAGGTTCTTTATATATTAATGGCTTTCTAGGTCAGAAGAGAATCCCTTGTGTTGCAGGTTTGGTTCTTCAGGAAGCAGACTCTGAGACAGGGTATTTTGACAAATGAGAAAAGAAAGGTGGTGTGAGAAGAGTAAAGGGAGAACACAATGGGAGAAGGAAAACTAGGGCGTATATAAGGTACAGTAAGAAGAGAAGGCATTGTGTCCCCAGTCCTACTATGAGAAATGACACTACTTTATGAAAGCATTTTCAGTTTTTTTCCAACAATATTCTGGTGCGTGGCATGCACACGTGTGTGTTTGTGTCAACTGTTTGCTCTTGGAAAAAGTTAACCTTACCCTTAGATTTTGTCCTTTCTATTTATTTGATATCAAAATATGATTTCTTTTATAAGTAATGTTGATAAGAGGCAATAATTTTGTTTTTTATTTTATCTTTTTTTTTTTTAATATTCCTACCTAGCAAAACAGAACATTGGCAGCATTATACTGGTCAAAAATTAGTTATTTTAAAGTTCTTCTGGTCTGTGAAAATATAAAAAAGCCTGGGAAATACCAGTTTCAGAAGAAAAAGAGGCTTTGAAGTCATATAGCATCAGCATTAAGCCCTGGTTCCACCACTTTAAATTAGTCATGCACATTTGGTCCTGTTATTTATTCTCTATGAGCATCAATTTACTCATGTGCAAAATAGGATTATTTTGAGGGGAGGGATAAATGATATAATGGATGTAATAGGTTATGGCATATTATGAATCAAGGTTTGGTTTTTTGTTAGTATCATTATTATTTCTTATACAATTGACTTAACAAATTAACCATGTTTTCTTTTATAATTGATTTAATTGAATGATTTCTTTACCCAAACATTCAAATTTATATTTAGAGCTTCAAATACTATAAAAGTACGGGAAAGTCACAGTGGGTATGTAAGTGGGATTGGGATTATTTTCTGGCATGTGATGTCTGCCTTCAGAGTATTATTAAGTCTTTGGCTCCATACCCAAGACTGTATTGGCTTTTAGTCTGGATATTTTCTACTCTTGTCTAAAAAGAAAAATAAAAACTAAAAAATGTACAGTTGGTCCCCTTTAAGTGTCCTTGAAGACCAGGAGATGGCATGCTAGCAGCGTGACTTATGACCTGTGTCTCAGTTTGCCAGGGCTGCTATAAAAAGTGCTACAGACTGACTGGCTTAAACAATAGAAATTCATTGTCTCACAGTTATGGCGGTAGAAGTCCAAAATCAAAGTATTGGCAGGGCATGCTTTCTTCAAGGTCCGTAGCGTGCTGGAGTCAGCTTGCTGGCCATCTAGAACTCAGTCTCTGCCTCTGTCAAGTAGCGATTTGTGTCACCTTCTGTCTCCTACTCCAACTTCCTCTGCTTTAAAGGTCTCTAATCATATTGGATTAAGGTCCAGCGTTACTTAGTTTGGCCTCTTCTAAATAGGATCCTTGAAGATCTTGTTTACAAATGTGTTCACGTCCACAGGACTAGGGGTTAGGACTTGAACGTGTCTTTGTAGGATTTGTTAAGGATTACCCAATCCTTAACAAACTGCTAATTTCTTCATGGGTAAACTGGGTTCCAAATTGTCAGAATACATTGCTGGCATTAAGTCACAAGATTTATGTTTGTTTGGCATAATGTATGAAATCAAAGTAGGGAAAGCATTCAGAAATTCAGATTATTCCTCTCTGATGAATCATGTTTAGAAAGAAATATATTCGAAATGGTTTAATTAAATATTTTGAAAATATGATAAAAACCAATCTCTTAACAAGTCCATTACCTATGATAGGAAGGACGTGTTTACAAACAGATGAAATATAACATTATAAAGCCAAAAGACCTTTAAAGAAGAGGCAGTATACACATTTTTTTTTAGGAGGCACCAGGGATTGAAACTGGGACCTTGTATATGGGAAGCAGGCACTCAACCACTGAGCTACACCCATTCCCGAGTATACACAAACTTTTAAATGCCATATATTTGGCAAAAGCTGTAGGTTAATCTATTCTCATTGACAGTCTTACAGCAATTGTATCATCCCAACAGAAACATCTACTTGTAGGGAAGCAAGAAAACTATTCTGTATTTAGTGTCTTATGCTCAGGAGAAAATTTAATGACTTCATGTAATGGTTGGTTTTATCTTCTTTCAGATACGGCAGCACGTCTTTCCTATCAAAATGATCTTCCGTTTGGACCATATACAGTACCTGTGAAAGTTACAGATAGACATGGCCAGTCTCAAGTCACTCCCTT
The DNA here is from genome assembly GCA_026826555.1 of Tolypeutes matacus. NCBI lineage: Eukaryota > Metazoa > Chordata > Mammalia > Cingulata > Chlamyphoridae > Tolypeutes > Tolypeutes matacus. The sequence goes on along the minus strand of JAKSZT010054515.1, from coordinate 7,942,406 downwards.
AAATGTTAATCTATGTGACTGTGTTACTGAAAATGACTGCATACTTCGTATAGGTGCAAGGACTGGCAATGGAGAAGTAAAACTTGGAAAATGGGCCATCCTTGCAATATTGTTAGGCATAGCACTGCTATTTGGTAAGTTCTGTCATGAATTCAAATAACTTTCAAGAGACATTCTTAGAATCAACACCATTAGATATAACTGTTCATTTGCATATAACTATATTTCTATTCAACACACAAATATATTAATTTATGTTTTAATGTATTTATTTATAATCTTAAGAGTCTTTTCAGTTAGTATACTAATAAAATTCAAGGTAGAAATAAAGGATTTAGTGTTGGTTTGTTTGCCCATGTCTGTTTAGGGCAACTTTTTCTATAATGTACTACTTCAACACAAGCTCTCATATATATGTGCTCTGGAAAACTGTCTTTTATTACATTAACATTACTATTATTAGTATTAGAAATTCATAACTTCTTTTATGATAACTCAAGTCATTTTTCTCTTCCTCCAGGTATCCTATTTACTTTAGTCTGTGGGGTTTCTGGGGCAGCCAAACAACCAAAAGTAGTTCCTGATGATTTAGCCCAGCAGAACCTAATTGTATCAAACACTGAAGCTCCTGGAGATGACAAAGTGGTAAGGAGTGTGCCTTTCAAAATAAATACAAAGATGAATTGTCCTTATCCCCTATAATTATCTTTTCTGGGTAAAGTTCTTTGGATATGAGGTAACTTACAATTCTAAAATGTCACCCATCCCATGGATTAGACAAAATGGCATTGATTCCCGTGGTGATATATATTGCTTCAGTTTGGTCACAGAGAGTTATTTAATCATAAAAATCTTTTGGCATGTTTTTATTAATTTCTTTTTTTTTTTTTTTTTTAAGATTTGTTTTGTTTGCTTATTCCTCCTCCCCCTTGTTGTTTTTTTTGTTCCCTGTCTTGCTCTCGGTGTCCATTTGCTGTGTGCTCTCTGTGTCTGCTTGTCTTCTCTTCTCGTCTTTCTTTAGGAGGCACCGGCAACTGATTCTGGGACCTCCGATGTGGGAGAGAGGCACTCAATCTCTTGAGCCACCTCAGCTCCCTGGTTTGTTGTGTCTCTCATTGTCTCTCCTCTTTGTCTCTTTTTGTTGCACCAGCTCGCCGTGCAGTCCAGCTCACTTTCACCAGGAGGCCCCGGAAAACGAACCCCGGGACCTCCCATATGGTAGATGGGAGCCCAATCGCTTGAGCAACATCTGCTTCCCTCTTTATTATTTTCTATTTTGTATGTATTGTGGTTTCAACTTTAGACCTGGTCTTTTTTATATACTTAAACTATTTATTCACAAATCACCAGCATAATTGCTTTCATTTTTGTTCTGGCATCAAAAACAAAATCATTACAGATTTTGATCAGTGGAAGAATTTTAATGAATTCTTCATGGCCTCTTGTGGGTGAGAAAAGAGCCTGAGGTTAAATAGGTGAAGCAGCGATGCTAGCAAGTGACTACTTTGCTCCAACTCTGTTTTCGAGCCCAGTATGTGGAAGAGGAGCAATTAAATTCTTTATAAAAAATATAATCCAGGATTAGAGCAGGAAAGATTTGGAAACCAATCTAATTTTAGAAATGGCTTCTAGGAAGAGAGTAAAAAATTAAAACAGAATTTCCTACAAAACACAACACAGAAAGCAAGAGGGCAAAGCTTTGGTGATCTTGTTATTTTCCTTGTCTGGCTCATTTTTAAGTGTTTATATTGTGAGGATTTATTCCTGCATTTAGGATTTTTATGGCAACTTTGTTTCCATTATTTTTGTTTTAGTTGGAGGGGAACTGGGTTAGACACTTAAAAATATATATTTTGATGAGTATTTGTTTCTGCTCTAGTCAAGTAAAGGGAAATAACTTGAAACTAAGCAGGGTTAATATATGTGAGACAACAATACTATACTCCTGATTTTGAGTTGTGAGAAGCTGGAGGAATTTAAATGAAGTGTTACTGTATTCTAAGAAGGCTTTAAAGAAGGAATACACATCATACTTCCTGATCTGTCAAAGTACAGACCACTTGACATCTGCAGTTTGTTTTCTATGTTAGCAACTATATCAAGTACTGAGGTTAAAATAGTTAGGCACCCACAATTTCCAAGACAGACTTGAACCCTACCCTCAGAAAAATTACCTTCTAACATTAAAAAAAATAAAATAAAATCATGACATTATCTGCGTGGTGTTCTTTTTCATAATTTTTTGCCCACCTCTGTTTTTTCCCCCAATGCAAACTGCTTGCTTTCAGTGTTCCACAGATGGCTTTACAATCCATAACGTGGGCGGTCCTGCTCAGGGAATTTGTGGCACTATGGGATCAGGAGTCAGAAGTGGAGGTCAGGAAACCATTGAAATGGTGAAAGGAGGACACCAGACCTTGAGCCATCACCACACCCTGGAATCTTGCCGGGGAGGAGGCCATCTCCACACCCTGGATCCCTGCCGGGGAGGGCAGGTGGAAACGGACAACTGCAGATACACTTACTCTGAGTGGCATACTTACACCCAGCCTCGTCTTGGTGAAGTGAGTTCTCCTAAGTGTTCCACAAACCTATTTTGATTTCTTTAAACTGTCTGAAGGATTACAGTTCAGTGGCCTGATATCTCTATTTCAGTTAATTATTAATCTCTTCTTTGGAAAATTATTTTCCTTTAATTTTTGAGCTAGCTACTATGTTCAGATGTAAGCAGATATTTGCCTTTCCCCAAATTTTGTTTTTAATTCTCTTACTGAAATAATGTGTTAAATAAATTACTTGTCTCATGACTTTGTGCTAATTTTTCTCGCCTGACAGCTCATGTCTTAGAAACCAAAGTGTGGCAGAGGCAATACCAGTGTGCACAGTTGCAGTGCTTGTCTGGAAAGATCTGAACCTGCACCGATATGGGTTCAGTTTAATAAATACATTTCACTTTTAGCTATAACTTTGAAAGGCAAAGTAATGATGACTTAAAATGAACACTTGTATACTTGCTGCCACATATGTTAGAAACATGCTATATACTGAATTTATAGTGTGATTTATGAAATACACCAATCATGTGCATTTTTTATACATAGGAATCCATTAGAGGACACACTCTGATTAAAAATTAAACAATGAAAGGTAAATCAAAGCCATTTTTTTTATGTTAATACGTTTTGGTGTCTAAAATAATAATAATAAAATATGTTGTGCTTTCCCCCTTGGCAGAAGGTTCAGCTGTGTAATCAGGATGCCATGCGCAAGCATGCCGAAGACTACGTCCTTTCGTATAACTATGAAGGAAAAGGCTCTGAGGCTGGCTCTGTGGGTTGTTGCAGTGAACGGCAAGAAGAAGATGGGCTTGAATTTTTGGATCATTTGGAACCCAAATTTAGGACATTAGCAGAAGCATGTATAAGGAGATGAGCACATTCTATCTAATGAACCTACAAAAACAATAGCTTATCACCTTTTTTTTTTTTTTTTTACAATTACAAACCAGGATTTTCAAAAAATAAAAGATGTTGTTTTGGTAGCTCCCCCCCCATCCTCTTGTTTTGATGGAAGCTCTTTGGCTAAATGCACATTTTCACAGAGACTTTGTAAATAAGTACACACATTTTTCAATTTTTACATAGTTTTTACATACTTGTCTTCCACCCAAGGAGACCCACAGAAAAATTAAGGCAATCTGCATTGTTTTTCACATTTACATTTGGATATAATGATAACCAGTTTAGTGTGCAATAAATTTAATTAATTCAAATCTATATCATACTTATATGATATCAAGTATATCATTATACCTGAAGTATAATCTAGTAGAAGATTGCAGGGAACTTGCTTTAACATTATCTTCAACTAACCAATTAATTCATTGATTGTGTGGTACTTGAAAACTGTATATTCTCACATGTATATACTGCATTCTTGATATTATTTTATTCTTGTAAAATGACCTTTCTTCCTAATGCAAAGGGAAATTCCAACCAGGCATTGACTGTTACAATTCCATTTCGGTGGAGTTTAGTTTCTAAGTTTGATTCTATGTAGAAATCCTGCACTGAATCTATATTTCCTTTTCTATGTTGTCAGTGAAACTTAAGTTTCAAAAATTATTTCAGAGTGTATTTTTACTCTTGCAAGTTTTTGGGCTCTGAAATGCCAAATGACATCTTCTACTCCTCCCCTTCCTCCTCTTCTCCCCCTCCCCCTCCCCCTCTCTGTCTTTAAAATGCCCTACTTGGATTGGAGAATGCAAATATTTTTAAAAGTTAGCTCTTTCCTTCTCTTATAAAGTGAATTATTTCCTTTTTGTTTTGTGTAAGTGTATGTGGTCTTGGTTTTTTTTTAAATAATGTAATTTTAACTTTATTGTTTCAAATGTCTTGGTGATGGTTTAGTATATTCTCAAAAAAGAACCTTTGTCATTGAAACTGTACAACACTGTTCTGGTTTTATTAGAAGTAATATTCTATGTTAACAAAAGGAATGATGAGTTAAAACTGGGATGTGTATACATAGCACATTTACAGTTCTTATCTTTAATGTAAGGATGCAGTTTATAAATGCAAAATAGTGTTGGTTTTTAAAATAAGCTTTGAAATAAAGGGATCTTGAAAGCTATCTAGGAATAATGATATTATAACTTTTTAGATGAGATGATTAGTCATATCTATGTGTTTGTAAATTTAGTCTTTAATGTTTGAAGATTACAGTGTTTTAAAAATGTAGAAGTGGGCCAAACTTGTTAAATTTTAAAATGATAAAACAAAATTATAATTAATAGCCAACAAAAATCCAAGTCAGATTTCATGGCAGATTTCAGCCAATGAATTCTGTATGTTTGTTAATTATATTGGCCTTTTAAATATTTCTAATGTTTATGATTGTTAATAATGTACCCATCTTGAATTCTCAAGGTTGGATAATAACAATTATTTTTGAGAGTTGAGAATTCAATAACATTTATTTTTTTTTCAATTGTTTCATTATTGCTCATTCAAAAATATGTTTTCCAAAAGTTATTTTCAATAAATTGTGTGCAAAATTCTTCTATAATACTAGTTATGATAAAGTCAATCAAGCAATTTTGAAAACTAGTGTGTTTGTTAATCATGTGGATATACGCTTAAGGATTGTATTTTTCTTAGAGAAGTAAGTCTCTTTAGAATTCTGTGTTAAATTCATCTTTTAGAACTTTAGAATTTTATTTGGATAGACATTTGGTTCATTTTTTATCATCACGTTTATATAATTATATATAATTGCATAATTTTACTATTTTAAAGACTGTGCTGTGGTATTAGTTAAGTTGTGTAAGTTGTCTATGTCTTTTTTTCCCCCCATTCTATAATGGGGATAATAATAGAACTCATTTTGCAGGGTTGTTGTAAGATACTTGAATAAAAAAGTTTTTTAAGTATGAAAGTAATTCAGAATGGTCCATCAAAAAAACATTCCTCATAATAACAAATGATTTTAAGTAACTTACTCATTTTATGTTAACAAAATCAATTAAGAAAATAGAATAATGCAAAGATTTTCTTTGTACTTTATAATGTTTGTCAGTGGAGGACATGTGTCTTTTCATTGTAATTACTTGATATTGGGTATTATCTATCCAGTTGTTCAAAATGTATATTGCAAACATTGCTGAAGCATCTTCATAGGATTGCCCAGTTTGAAATGCCATGAAACTACATGATTCAAATTATATGGAAAGCAGCAGGACAACCACTCTTTAAAATGGGCCATAGTTCTAAAGCTCTATAAAAGCATGTATGATCAAGATTTGTCCTGTAAAGTTCTCCTTCAACTGTTCTCCTAGAGTTTAGTACTCATTGGCAGTTGCCTTGGTAACCCTGAAAGCACTGACTCTACAATAAGAATGTTTTGATGTAAATCCCAGCTCTAGTAACCTCACTTGTATGACCTGGTGGGGTTGGGGTGGGGGAGTACAGAGTTCGGAGAGGAGTATACCTCATAGGACTGTTGTCAGAGTTAGAAGAGTCAATTCTTGAAAAGAGTTAGTACTTAATTTATGCTAGCTACTAGGAGAAGAGAACACCTTAGTTAGGACTAATTGTAGCCTCAGTATCAATTACACTTTACATTTGACAACTTGTAATAATGTTCCGTTCATCTTTCCCAGAACCCTGACCAGTATTTCACTTATGATGGTCTTTGGAAACTTCATGGCTTATAAAATAGGTTCTAGTCTCCCATTCTTGGCATTCAAGAAGTTACATCTTAGTCATACCCCCCGTGCTGAAAAGGCAGGTAAAATTCCTTATGGGTCGTCTTGCCTCAAAGAGGCAAAATCTTAGGGATTGATCCTAAGAAATGGATGGCACTTCTTAAAAGGAGGGAGGCCACAGGGATGTGCATAAAACATAGATTTGGGGCAACTGTCAGATTTTTCACAGAAAAGTTGAAAGTTGGATATCATGGAACTTCTTGAGCCATCTTTTATTCAAAGAGGGTGAAAATATGATATAGGAGCATAGAAGAAAAAGCATTTTTTTTTTTTAATTCTCAGTGTAACTTAGAGTTGAGAAGGGCAGAGGTATGAAGTGAAGACTTCAATGTGAAGCTCAGGAAAAGGGACAGATTCCATACTTTATACACATTATGCAAAAAAGACAAAAATAATGTGTTCCCACATCAGATCAGATCCTCTTGGGTTTTCTATATAAATGGTGTCCTCCTAAATATTTAGGCTTAAAATGGAAAATTCTTGATTCTACCCTTCTTAGCCCACAATTGTGAAACACAGAATTTTAGACATGAATTCATTTATTAAATTATTGGTTTGTTCTACAGTCATTGAATGCCTTCCCAGTGCCAACATGACTTCCATAATATAGACTATGCTGGTGTGAGAAGGTACAGGATGAATCAGCTAGCTCCCCACCCACACACTCTAGATCAGGACAAGACGTGGTGTAGTTTTGAGTAGATGTGCATATGGGATGGGTCAATGCATGTAAGACATGGTACCTGCTGCATGGTGTGTAGTAGGTGCTTAATACACATAAAAATAAGGGCCTCCATTAGTTTTCGTGTAAAGCAATGGACATAGACAACACAGAAGAACTGTAGGATTCTAGTTAGTGATGAGCTTCAGCTACTTCTAAGCCAGGCATTCGTGAGAATGAAGATGCAGCCCCACCTCTGCCATCCCTCACTCTTCTCTTCACCACACTCCTGCCAGCACCCTCAGTCAAAACCTTGGCATTGCTCAGCTCTAGTGATGTTTGTGCCTCCAGTCCCTTCCCTCCTTCCAGCTGCCATCAAAGAACAGTTATGAGGGCATTCTCTTGGTTAAAGGCTTACTATAGGTTTAGATGGCAATTTCCAAACACCTAATCACATTAAAATTCTGATCTCCTTAATCCCACACACATTTTCTTTGTCTTGCTCATGGTGGTTCTCTTTAAGCAAAGTCTTTACTGACTCTTTACTCTCCTTCCTCTGTAAAAATGACTTTCGAAAACCTAGCTCAAATACCACCTGGAACCAGAAGACGTGTGTGTAGAGCACATTGCTTGTAAAGGTTTCACTTAGTTTATAAGTATGTACATCAAACGTTTGCTTTCACAACTGTGTACAGGAAAGTGAGGCAGTAAGGTTTTGGAATCCCCTTCCTTCTGCTTTTCTCTTGGACTGGTGGGGGTAGCAGGGCCTGTCTGGATAGTGTAGTTTGGGTCAGTTCAACTCTTTCCTGCCATCAATAATTGCATTCACTTCGTCCTTGTAACTAGCTGCACCCCACTGAAATATAACCCCCAAAGTCCTTGTCTATTTTTTTCACAATCACATGCCCAGCACAAAGAACAGTAGGCACTCAATGTATTTGTTGAATGATGATTGAATGAATGAATGAATCAATCAATCAGATATGTATTAAGTACCTCGTCAAGACTGGACTGCAGCTTTGCCTGCAAACCATTTTTTTTTTCTCAGTGTAGAACTCGGCCAATATGAAAAATCGTATTTGTGACCATCCATCTCAATGTCATCATGTTCCACCATTGCAGAGGGAAAATTTAATTGAAGGGCCACTTATTAAACCCCTAACAACAGATTCTTAATGTAAAACTTAACAACATAATAAACATAACAACATAAAAAGGAAAAGGAAATTAGTTCTTGAATATAACAAACTAGTGAAGGAAGTGGAGCACTTTGATCTTATTTTATTTTTTAAAAATCTTTTTTTCTTTTTAGAGGAATTTTACTCTTTCATGGCTTTTGGGCATATTCCCCTGAGGAAAAGCAACTAAGAGTTGTTTATATTTTTGGAATTCAAGAAATTATTCTTAAGGGTTTTCCAAAGCCAAATTATTTATAAATCGGTGTAAGTCCAATCTTAGTAGAAGTATCTTAAAACACCAAAAGTCAAGATAAGCAGCACAGGTCTAAGAGCTACCTCCGAGTTAGCCTGGGAGAATACTAACAGGTGACCACAGTGCTCATGTGTGCAGTGAGAGAGAGGAAAACATCCACATGAAGACCAAAGGAAAGGGATGTACAGCTGTGAAGGCAATGACTGTATGTGTTGCGAGCTGATAATGTCTCCTGGAGGATAGCACATAAGATATGGAGCATTGTTCTCTGACCTGCATGTACGGAACAGACCTCTGCAGCTAATGGTGGGCAAGGATTAGTTAACAGTGAACAACAGGGTTATGCTTCTGTTCTAGTTTTAGATAAGCTAGTCTCTTCTATTATTTCCTTTACCAAGGTCTTGATTTCTAGATATGAAATCCCAAAGAGTGGAATTCTGGTCTTCCTCCTCCCATCCCCTCTCTCCCCACCCACCTCCAGCAATGGCTAAGAAGTCTCTTAAAACACCATTGCTTAAAATTTTGTAATTATGTGAATAAAAGCATCACTCAGCTCATTTTAAATTAGGACATGCAACATAGATTCTTAATGTAAAACAAAACAGCAGAATGCTAAAACACAAAACAAAAAGACATTAGTTCTTTGATACAGCTCATTAGTGAGGGATGCAGAGCACTTTGATCTTATTTTATTTAGAAAAGTCTTTTACAGAGGAATTTGTTTCATGACTTTGGGGCATATTCTTTAATTTAAAAGTCATCATGTATGTTCTAAATTCTACACGTATATTTGAAATCAGAGAGCAGGCTTTCCCTGATGTCCCTCAGTACAGATAATTGATGCAAGGGAAAAATCAAGGACTTTTCTGTGCCATTCTTTAACCCCCATATGAGTGTACCTCAAGCCCCTACAGAAAATGTGGGCATAGCTACAAGATTAGAATTATGGAATTACTGCTAGTTGCCTTTTTACATTTTTTCTTTAGGTCAGGGTGCCGGAGTGAGGATGGAGCAGAAAATTATGGGGTTTTGTTCTTTGTTTTTGCTTTTTTGCAGTTGACAAATATTAAGTTGAACTTGCACTATATTTTAGAAGGTGATTCACAGACCACCTGTACCAGACTCGCCTGTGGAGCCTGTTGAATCAGAATCACCGGGAAAGTAGTGTAGTGGGGGAATAAGGTATGGAAGACTTCCCCCTTTTTTTGGTTTCCTAGGTGATTTTTGCATACTCCAATGTTTGAGAACCATTGATAGGGCTTTAGTAACTAGGCTTATATGATTAGTTGGGAGGTTAGGTATTTAAGTATTTTAAGTTTTTTTCTTCACTTAAGATACATTAAGCAAAGTGCTAGAAATATATCAAAGAGTTGAAACAAATTTATTAGTAAAGTTCTGCAATTTCACTAAATTAGCTATTTGAGAAGGTACACTGTTCTCCATAATGTCTACTCACATGACAGAGGTGAACATAATCTTAAAGTAGGGTACCAGGAGCAGGCAGTCTTGGAAGAACACTGATTTAAAGCTGTCAGAGGGAATTAGCCAGAAGAAAAAGCTGATGTGGATGAAAGCAAGACAAACTGTGAAAAGAATAACTCATATGTGAAAACTGTAGTAAGAGCAGCAAAGTTAAAAACTAGATGACTTGGGGCAGGATAAAGCATAGCGTAAATACAAGTGAATAGCTAGAGATTAAGCTCGAAGAAAACAGAGAGGTTCGGTTCTTTCTTTCCTGGTTTATGCCAAAAGGGTAAGGGAAGCTCCCTAAAAAATTATGCAGAGATCAATTGCTACCAGGTCTTTGCATTCTATCAAACTTCAAATAGCTGAAATGTGGTTTCTCTCACCAAAATCCAATATGGCTAGTTAAACTACACATTCTGTATGTATTCAGTGACTTACTCCAACTCACTCAGGCTGTCACAGATGGTAGCATCCCTAATATCTAGACCAGAGGTTCTCAAATTTGAAGGGGCATCCAAATCACCAGGAGGGTTTGTTTAAAAAAAGATAACTGGCTTCACCCCAGAGTTCTGATTCAAGATGGCTGAGGTGGGCCTGAGAATTTTCATTTCTAACAAGTTCCCAGGTGAGGCAGATGCAACTGTCGAGGGACAATGATTTGAGAACAACTGCTCTACACAGATTGTCAATATACAAGATCCCAGTCTTAGCAGACTTAAAGTACACTCAGGTTTATGAGGGATGTTTAGTAATAGCCAATTTGAATTATTTCATCAATTAGCAAATTGAATTTTAAAGTGCCCTAAAACAAAATGCCTGCATCTAATGAGTGATACCAGCATTAGAGTCAAATGATGAAGGTGAGATGTTAAGATCTGGATAATAATGATATTTTTGAAATATTTTTATAAAACAGAAACTGTAGGAGTTCTCCTTCTTACATTTCCATCATCTAAGATTATATAGTATAGTACAATTAAGCTTGCTACCAGCAGGTTTTGAAACCTATTTCCATCGTTTATTAGCTGTATGATCACTAGCAAATTACTTTACTTCTCCAAGGCTTTAAATGCCCACCTGTAAAATGGAGATAGTAATCTCTGTCTTGTGGCCTGGCTGTATGGATAAAATGAGATAATTTATATATTCACTCACAAGAGTCAGACATACAGTAAACAATAAATAATTAGCGTAGAAGCAGCATTCCTCGTAAAAAAAATAAAAATAAAAAATAATAAAAATAATTTAAAAAAAGAATAAATATTAGTTGTGTCACATAAATGCTACCAGTTGGTAAGGCACATGCAGTTTATGTTGTGTGTATTCCAAAAACAAATCAGGATTCTCAAATCTTCAGAGACAGATAGGTAGAAAAGTCAGCAACAGTTGGCTGTCCAGGAGACAGCAGCTGCTGGGCAGCACCAGACTGTCGTGGGGAAGCTGTGTCTGGTTGGGTGATAGGTAAAGCTCATTGGGGTCCATGATGGGCAGGAGCTGCAGAAGGACCTTTAACAAGGACTGGAAATGGGAGAAGAGCCAAGATTTTTCAACTTGAGGAGGGCCAATTGGAAAAATCCCAGGAACCAAGGCTATGAAGTTTATCCATAGAGAATGAGAAGCTCAGAAAACAGAATGCCAGAGGTGAAAAGAGGAAAGGGTCAATATACAGAGCTTTGATGCACAATTACCAGTCAAATCAGGTGAGAGGAATTGATACTGAAGTAGTAAGAGAATGGTTCAAAGAGTCCACTTGCACGCAAGGATGTTTATCTCAGTGGCATTAAATATGTGAATAATTGTAAATTAAATGTCCCATGACAAGGAAATAATTAGAGGATTTATAATACATTATGGTTATATAATGTACCACAAATAAGGACATTGGATGTAATGGTCAAGGGCACTGATTCTGTAGTTAGAAAGACATGGATCCAAATTGTGACTCCATTCTCACTAAACAACCTTGGGAAGTCACAAAAGACTCAGTTTCTTATATATAAAATGGGGACAAAATAGAAATCAATATCCATGTAAAGATAATTCATATAAAGATCCTAGCTTAGTGCCTGGCTCATTAATATATAAATAAACAAATGGTAGGCATCATTATTATTCTGATGATGATGAAATATCATGCAATCATTATTGTTTTAAAGAATACTTTTTGAAGAATATTTAATTAAATGGAAAAGGCATAAAAATAATGAAAAAATAGAATGCTTTTCCAGATCAGTATAATCCCGAATTTTATATAAATATATTGTGATATACTAAAATATTGATTGTTGATCACTGAGTGATAGAAATATTTCTTTTTTTTTTTTTTTTTTAAAGATTTTATTTATTTATTCATTTATCCCCCCCTTGATGCTTGTGCTCGCTGGGTCAGCTAACCACGCCGTGCGGGAGGGCTTGCCTTCACCAGGAGGCCCCAGGAACCGAACCCGGGGCCTTCCATATGGTAAACGGGAGCCCTACTGATTGAGCCACAGCCGCTTCCCAGAAATATTTCTTAATTATATGTTTATGTGCTTCCATTTTTAAGTAAACATTTATTGTTTACAAAATCCAGAGAAAAAAATTAATATAAATGAAATAAAGAGCAAGATAAAGTTCACAGGCTCTGGGCTTTTTGGAGATTTTATAGACTTGGGAAGAAAAACCTTTTCACCTTAGACTTAATACATAAAACCTACTCTAAGCATTGCCGAGCTACAGTAAATTATTGAATGGGAGCAAGAAAAAAAGAAAATATTTTATCATCTCGTAATATTATAATTGAGTGCATTCATATGCTTTTTTTCTTTTTTTTTTTATTAAAGATTTTTATTTATTTATTCATTTATCCCCCCCTTGCTGTTTGTGCTCGCTGGGTCAGCTAACCATGCCGTGCAGGAGGGCTTGCCTTCACCAGGAGGCCCCGGGAACCTCCCATATGGTAAACGGGAGCCCTACTGATTGAGCCACAGCCGCTTGCCCATTCATATGCTTTTGGTCTTAGAAGTTTAACTCGATTAGGGTTTGTCATCAGCAACTTTTCATGTGCTGTCTAGATGAAGAATAAGTAACCAATTTACTAGAAATGCCAAATTAAATATTTCAAATAATATTTGCATAATGAATGCAACTGTCAACAAGGTAAATTGTTCATTTGGTAGCAAGAAAAGTTGCTTGATATTTCTCCTGTCATAGACATGATCAGAATTAATCTTTGTACAATGAATACCAAGCTGAGTCTCCTTTGGTCTTTAAACATTTGTAGCCTGGTGGTCCAGTCTGACGCTCAAACTTTTGAGCCCTGAGAGCCCTGGGAGAACAACAGGCAAAGTTCTATGATAAACTGTCTCTGCATCCTTAGCCTCTCTGGTCTTCAGTTTCCTCATCTGTGGAATGGGATAATTACTGCTCAGAATATTGTGAGGAGTAAGAGAATTCATACAAATAAAGTGCTTAAAACAATAGCTGGGACAAAGCTCTACATAAAAGTCAGGGATTATTTACAATTTATTCAGTATCTATGATTTGAGATATAATACATATTTTTAAGAACCATATAAAAGATATTCAATACATGGATTATGCTCCCAGGAAATATACAGCCTCAGAAATGATATGAAATATTCTCAGAGATGTACTATCAATAAATCCCACAAAAAGAAATTTGGAATGGAGTGTTCTGACAAACATTGTGTGTGTGTGTGTGTGTGTGTGAGAGAGAGAGAGAGAGATTGAGAGAGAGAGAGAGAGAGAGAAATCGATATTCTGTAGCAAGAGAAGTACTAATCTCTTCATAGTTTAGGCGAGGCCAAAATTCCCTTGGAATCACAGGGAATTTCCTCCTATAGGAAGAGAGGACTGCTGTGAGTAGTTCCTATTATTCATCAAAGAGAGCTATGAAAAGAGCTTTGTTGTTTTATGATTTTAAATAAGGTTGTGCTGGACGTTGGTAATATCACATTATTGAGTGCTGGATTTTGTTTACTGTTAGACGTTGTTCTGACAGGCAGTTTAAGTTACTTACTAGCTCAGTTGGATACTTTTGAGGCTTTTTCTTGATTCCTTAGATCAGGTTTGGAATAGGCTTTACTCTGGGGCTGATTAACTCCTTTACTGTGACTCCTGCCAAATGTCCAGAATTTTCAGTGAGGAAAATTCCTTTCCCTCAAACTTCAAGAAGTATACTACTTACAATAGTGCCTGAAGTGCATGGGACTTTCTTTTGAAATCAACAAACAGAAGCTGTGTTTCGCATCCAGTGTTATACTGTATAGAAGGGGGCTCCACACTCTAAGAAAATGAAATATTCACTCAGTCGAACTTATAATAAAGAGGAAGGAAGAGATCAGAGCTGAGAGTGACTTGGAAATCAAGTAACTTTAAAAAAAAAATCAATGTTATTGATGCATATTAATAAAGCATACAATTCATCCAAAGTGTACAATCGATGGCTCGGTACAATCACACAGCTGTATGATTGTGCACAGCATCTTCACTACTTCATAAACAATAATAATAAACAAAAAACACAAACAAATAAGAAAATTCCTCACCTCTCAATCTCCTCACGCCTTTCCTTCTGTACATAGCTGCCATTTCTGGCTATTCTTGCACAGCCACTCACTTGTTTATTAAGCAGATTTATTGAGACACATTCACACATCATACGATCTATCCAAAGTGTGTAATCAATGGCTTTTAGCATAATCACAAGGTTGTACCTTAATACCCCCAAAATTCTAGAACAATTTCATTACTCCAAAAAGAGACTCCACACCCCTCAGTATTCCTTCCCCAGCCATACATAACCACCAATATAATTTCATCTTTATAAATTGATTTATATTTACATTTTATATAAATGGAATCATTCAATATGTAGCATTCTCTGTCCAGTCTCCTTCACTCAGCACAATGTTTTTTTTTGTCTGATATTAACATTTTGTAGTACCAACCTACATTTGTTCAGCTTCAAAGAAAAATAGTCTTATATATGCAATTTTCCCCATATTCATATCTCACATAATATATTTAGTTCATAATAGCACAATCACACAGTATTTGTCCTTTTGTGTCTGGCTTGTTTCACTCAACATCAAGCAACTTTTTAGATTACCTACAGAGTTTGGAAGAAACTCGTCTCCCTCTGCACATGGAATGGGACTCAGTTGATTTCATGTGAATCTGAGTTATAGTAGGATTGACAGAAGTGGAAACTTGGGCAAGAAACCTCTGGGCATTCTTCTCTAGTCATTACCAAACAAAATTAACATTTTAGGATAATAATATAGTTTTCTTCACTATAACTCTCCCATTCTGTGCAAAGGACCTATCCACAGTATGGAATATAGAAATTAGGAGAGCTGATGCAGCTTAATGTAACTCAAAGGTCTGTTTCCTCCAGTTTAAGGGTCCATCTCAGCTTGATGTGATACCTAAAAGAAACACGAATCTAAACCCCATAATTCACTTACTCAGTTTTCTTGAGCTGGGAAGCACAGAGAAATTACTATGACTATCTCATAGCAAAGATTCCTGAAAATCTCTTTATTTGAGCAACAGAAGGCAAATATAGCTATCTTGGGGGAAAATAATTTATTAGAAGGATATTAGAAGTTCACAGATTTGATAGGAGCTCAATGAAAAGAGGAAGCAGAAATAATAGGTGTTATCTTGTAAGAAGTGTAGTGTAGAACATATCTTACTCTACTTGCCTTTCTCATTATGCTGTTTGAAATTTCTTTAAAAAAATAAAAAAAGGCAGTCATTTTCTAATTATTTTAATGTCTCCCTTATCTCAAAGTTTTTATATACTCAGTTAAATTCATACTTGTTGCATAACACATATAGAAATTTTATGAGAATAAACATCATTATAAAAAATACTTCTACATAATAAATTTATCTCTAAAACTCTAGATGTGGTTCCTTGATTGCTCACAAGGTTACAAACATGTTCTAGAACAATTAAGGAATTTAGATAGTTTCCTAGAGGCTGGAACAGGATTTAACTTGCAGACACAACTTTATATTGTACAATTATTTTGGGGTTTATGACTTCTTCCAAGAATAACATCTAAATAAAAATATAATATATGTCTAATATAAAATAAAAGTATGCAAATACTTTTTAGATTTAAGCAGAAAAGAAAGAAAACAACACTAGCAGCTTCAACATTTAGGTTTTGGCTAATAGATTAGTTACTTCCATAAATTTTTCTCAGAGAAAGGACTTGGAATCTAAAATTCTGGGTTTTTATTGTAGCCTTCTTAGAATTTGGCTCTGTGTCTTTATTTTATTTATTTATTTGTTTATTTTTTAAAGATTTCATTTATTTTATCCATTTTAAACCCCCCCTTCCCATTTGCTGTTTTGTGTCCATTTGCTGGGCAATTCTCCGTGTCTGTTTCCTGCCATCTCTTCTCATCCTCCTCCTCCAGTCTTCACCAGGATTTGATCCTGGAGACCTCCGATGTAGGAGAAAGGTA
The DNA here is from genome assembly GCA_026826555.1 of Tolypeutes matacus. Taxonomy (NCBI): domain Eukaryota; kingdom Metazoa; phylum Chordata; class Mammalia; order Cingulata; family Chlamyphoridae; genus Tolypeutes; species Tolypeutes matacus. The sequence continues at coordinate 7,926,096 of JAKSZT010054515.1, read as the reverse complement.
TTCTGCTGCCTGCGCCACCTCAGCTCCTGGCTTCTGGAGCTTTCGGAGCATCTCGTCTTGTCTCTCCCCTGTTACGTCATCATTCTGCTGCAGGCTCCCGGGGCCGACAGCTCAGCGGCACACAGAGCCTGGCAGCCCATGCGCCTTCTATATATATACATATATTATTTTACTGGGAGGTCCCGGGGATCGAACCCAGGTCCCTCCATATGGCAGACGGACGCCCAACCATTTGAGCCACATCCGCCCCCTCTGTGTCTTTAGATAAGCCACTAAGACCTCTCTTTGGGCATATGTTTCTCCAATAAAATGAGTTAAAGCAGAGTAAATATACTAAATATATAATCATCCATTTATAACTTCCTGTGTCTATGTTAATTAAATATGAACGAAATGGTAATTACCTATTAGTGAATACTGATTCCCAACCTTTCTCCAGGTCAAAGAGATTGAATTTCAAATGTGTGGTCTTTGGAGTTGTGGGTCAAGGGTGGAGCAGGAATAGTTGGATGTGGTTTGGTGTTAGCTCCATGCCTGCATGAAGCTGGTAAGTGACCTTGATAAAACACCTCTGACATAAATCCAATGTTTTATCATTAACTCCACCACCACCATTCTAGGTCAAGCTACCATCACTTTGGCCTAAGTGACCACATCTCCCATGTCTTTTACCCTCTACAATCTTTTTTCCTTGAAGAACCAATCAGTGATTTTGAAGAAGCAATAATAAGTGATTAAAAATACATGTAGATACTTACCTGGGAGGAGAGACACCATGATCATGAAGGTGGTTTTCCCAGGGTGAGGCTTATCTATTGCACTTCGGATTTGCTAACCCCTGCGATTTCCCCAAATGCGGGAAACTCGACTGCATAATTTGTGGTAGTGGGAGACTGCGTTCGCACTCTCCCCTGCAAGCTTGTAACTTAGTAATAAACTGCATCTTTGCTGGTAAAAAAAAAAATACATGTAGATCTGCCATTTCTAGGACACTGCTGATGCATGGTAGATGTTCAGTCTTTGAAGTGATTTGCATATGACTTTTTTGTTCATTAGGTTAAAACATGATCAAGAGGTTAGGCAAGCTCTAAAGTTTACTAAGTGGGCAATCATCTCTAGAGGGAGGGTTTGAAGAAACTTGACCAATTCAAGGAATATGCATTGTGGGAGGTTGAATTATGTACCCTCAGCAAAAAAAAAACATGGTCTTAATCTTAATCCATCCTGTGGGTGTGAACCCATTGCAAAAAGGACCTTTGAAGATGTTATTTTTAAGGTGTGGCCAACTGAATCAGGTTAGGTTTTGATCCAGATTACTGGAGACTTTATAAGCAGAATAAAATTCAGACAGAGAAAGAAAAAGCCACAAGAAGAACCTGGAAGTCAACAGAAGCCAGAAGAGAAAGAAGATGCCCTCATGTGCATGGCCATGTGAAGAAATGCCCGGGACCACAATCCCCAGCCCCAGAATGCCCCAGGCTTTGGGGAGAAGGCATTACCCTGCTGACGTGCCGATTTTGGACTTGTTGCCTCAAAACCATGAACCAACAAATTCCCGTTGTTTAATCCAACCCATTAAATGGTATTTATTTAAAAAAAAAAAAATACATGTAAATCATTTCCTAACTCCACCCCTGCTTAAAACCCTTCAAGGTGAGATTAAAACAAAACTTAAACTCTTTAACCAGGTCTAAAAGTTCCTGTTAATCTTTTGTTGCATATTCAGTTATGCTTACCATGAAGGGGCCTGACAGAATACATATAAGCAGATCTAAGCCCTTCTTGTTAAAGCACAAGAGGAGGAAGTGGACGTCAAGCTGCCTTATCAGTGGAATTGGGACAGAGGGTACAATATTAATTGGAGAAAAGAACCATGAACTTGAAACACAATTAAATATTTGGAGTAGACATACTATTTTTCTATTCTTCCCTCTAAGTACAACTTAAAACCCTGAACATTATAAGTAAACCATATGGGGGGCGGATATGGCTCAACTGGTTGGGTGTCCGTCTCCCATATGGAGGGACCTGGGTTCGATCCCCGGGACCTCCCGGTAAAATTAAAAAATAAAATAAAAAAATAAAATAAAATAAAAAAAAATAAGTAAACCATATGAAGACTCTGAAAGATGGAAAGAGAAGGAAGAATGGCGGGAGATCAAAGAATAACACAGACCGGGGGTTTCCTTTGGTCTCATATGTCCTGCACTTGATACTGAAGAAGACTGCAACCCAGAAACACCAACAAACACAAAGAAAAAAGAAGCCTGAAATCTAAAGACAACAAAAAATATTCAAAGCTGTGAGAAAAAAATGACAGCTTACATAGAGGGGAAAACCAAAATTCAAATGATTGTAGTTGTCATAAGAAACCATGGAGGCCAGAAAGAGGTGGTACAACATTTTGCAAGTACTGAAAGAAAAGAACTGTCAGTTCAGAATCTTATATACAGTGGAAACATCCTTCAGGAATAAAAAGGAAATCAATACATGCTCAGATGAAACAACATTTTTTTTTTCCTTTTTTTAAATTTTATTGAAGTATATCATTCGTACATGCACGTACATAAACAAGTGTATAGTGAAAGTTGTGAACTTACAAAACAAACTGACAAAACATAACATCATACAGGGCTCCCATACATCACCCCACCACCAATACCTTGCATTGTTGTGAAACATTTGTTAGAAATTATGAAAGAATATCGTTAAAATATTACTACAGTACTAACTATAGTCCATTCCTTACATTTGCTGTATTTTCTCCCCAACCTACCCTATTATTATTATTTTTATTTTTATTTACTTTTTTTTTTTTTTTTTTCTTTTTACTGGGAGGTCTGGGGATCGAACACAGGTCCCTCCATATGGGAGAGGGATGCCCAACCATGTGAGCCACATCTATCCCCTTTATTTACTTTTACCCATTTTTAGGAGCACCTAACCATTTCAGGAGCACCTGAGCAGGCCAGGAAAGAGACTTGCCCTCCAGCCTAGAGCTGCGATTGGAAGAAGTTGGACCCACGGAGCCTTAAGAGGAAAGAGGAAGGCTGAACCCTTGCAGACATTGCACACCATCTTGCTTCAACACATGTTAACTGACTTTGGGTGAGAAATCAACCTTGAGTTGGACTCTTTAGGGCCTTGCAACTATAACCTTTTACCCCAAATAAATACCCTTTATAAAAACCAACAGATTTCTGGTACTTTGCATCAGCACCTCTTTGGCTGACTCATATACAGTACTTCCTCCATCTGTGAATAGATGACTTTGGAAAACTGTCACTAGGAGACCCTGGTAGAGCAAGTTTCAGGCCATTTCTTTCTCAGGAAGTAATTTGTTTGTTATAGCAAGGAAATGTGGGAGAACATAAGTTGTCTATCTTACACTATGTCATAAGAACTTGTGCAGGCTTACTATTTTGCAGTATCTCTTTGGAGAGGAGAGGAAACCTGACTTTCAGAGTTGCAATTGAGAGAGGAAAAGGTGAGACTGGGTGACATCAGAGTCAATTATGTTAGGAAAATTACAAAAATGCAGGTCATCATTAAAGAGAAAAGATGAGGGAAGCGGCTGTGGCTCAATCAGTAGGGCTCCCGTTTACCATATGGGAGGCCCCAGGTTCGGTTCCCGGGGCCTCCTGGTGAAGGAAAGCCCGCCCACACGGCGTGGTTAGCTGACCCAGCAAGCACAAGCAGCAAGGGGGGATAAATGAATAAATAAATAAAATCTTAAAAAAAAAATAAATAAATAAAAAAAATAAAGAGAAAAGATACGATCAGCCTATATCCATGGTGTTGGAAATTCACAGCTTCTTTTTGTCCTCCCCCCCTAGGACATGAGTAGTATGAACGAGCTATGGTCTGCAATGTTTTCTTAGACCTTTGGAACAGTCCATCAGTTGAGGGAAATAATGCAGAATTAGAGCGTTGAGAAACTTGTCCGGGCAACTTTTGATCATTACTTAACGATGTCTTGAATGGGAAATAAAGAAGTCCTTCCAGCTGGTGTCTGCTTCTTTGAGTTTTGATTCATTTATTTGGAGGCCTATGAAAAAAAAAAAACCTATTACCTTGGGGGCCTGACAGGGAGCTTTTTATCAGAAATTCTCATTTAAAAAGTGAAGTAGTATGTTATGTCTAGAACTTTACCTGACCACCATCAAAGCTTATTTTGGAATTTGGGTGAAAGAGCCAATTTTATTGAACAGGCTGATGACATTATAATCATAGTAAACAGGGCCAACAAAATAACCTTTCTGGTACATGCCTACATGCCTTCTAAGAATACTACTGGCCCATCTTTAGTTTTTTTTTTAATGTTTGGACAAGATCTCTGTATTAGGGCTGTTTAGAGGGAGGGGATCTGGTATAACCCTCCTTAAATGTGTTCAAGGCTATAGGTAGCTTACAAGCTAGCCAGTAGTGTTGCTTACTGTAACACTGAAAGGAAAACACAAGCATGATGCAAGGTAATGCAAAAAAAGAATAGATTATTTTTGACACATTTGGTGGCCTAGTGAGCACTAAGTAGCTAATTGGTGGAAATCTACTCCTCATCTAGTGACAGAAGGGCTTGGGAAACTGGGCAAGCTGGGATAAAAAGGAAATTAAGATGAATAAATCTCGAAGTAAATAAAAATAATTAATGCAAAATCAATAACAATAAAACATTAAATTAGTAATAAAATTAACAAATATTGAATAAAATAATTTACTGCCCATAGGGGACTGGTGAGAAAAGCTGCTTCTCCACTCCTGAGCTAGCTGACTTGCATCTGAGCTGGAGGATACGCCACTTCCCTAGGCTGATGCTGAGGTATGGTCCTCCAAAACTTCTGGGAAAAGAGAAGGCTGATGGGGCAGTGAATCAGAGAATGATGATGGGATAAATGACACAAGAGATCTGCACATCAGCCCACTCACACCTGTAACTCTTCATGCTTGAGTAATACACTTTGAATGACAGAGGCAACAATAAGCTCCTGGGGATATGAGAATGTCAGGGAGAAACTACAGTCTCATTCCATGGGAAGAGATTTCCACCCTAAAAGAAACCCAAGTGAAGAATTATGGTGTGATTCCAAGATGAGGAGGACTCAAATTTCACCCTGTGTTAGGGCTTCTACTGCTTTTGTCTGGTTACTTTAAGAAGATATCATTTACACAAAGGGGATTTGTTTTTTTTGTGGAGATGATCATTCCTTCCAGGCTGGCAAGAAGTCACTAGATGACTGCTCCACCCTCCTTAAAGGACTGTTTGGAGAAGGGAGGATACTTGTAAGGGTATCTGATGACTTTACTGGAGGACGAGTAAAACCACTGTAACTGTTCTTGAATCATTACCTAAACAAAAAAAATTCTGAAAGGGAAGCTTTCTGAGCTTGACATATCCTATCTGGATTGGACTATTGTCATGGTATTAATCAGACTCGATAATTCCAAATTGGAGAAATGTACGAATGTCAGACGTTTTATGATTGTTGCTAAAGCTAAGGGGAAGGATCATACCTCTTTGTGGTAGGGAGTGAATTTTCTCCTGGAGGGAATGGTCAGCCCCACTGTCAGTCATTCTGGGGTGAAACTCATCCTGGAATAAGAACTGAGGATCTGAGAGACCTACTGTGGACTAGGGCACAGGGAAAACTCTGCTTCCCCAGGAGGCCAGGGATCATTTTGGTCTAGACTTGAGGGCTTGGTGTTCCGAAAAGGTGGAATGAGGCTGTGGAGTGAGTGCTTGCTATGTGAAGACAGAAGAGGACAGCAATGCAATACGTGTAGGTTATTTTTGACATAAACTTTCAATTTAGTCTCGCCAAGCCTCCAGAGGTCTTTTTAAAAGACAAGACTTTTAGTGGTGTACTGGGAAATGAGTAAAGGGCCTCTCGTTGCACTTTGGGAGAGGTGGTACAAGGAAGAGCAGTGGCCTTTCCTGGAGGCCAGAACAGAGTAGCAGAGGTGTTAGCAGTGGAGAAAAATGGCTGTTGGGGTGAGAGAATACGGTACTCGGGTTTCCACACATAAGAGAAGAGCCCTCTCCAAAAGAGCAAGTGGGTAATTTGAGGGGAGCTAATTTCTAATTGGTCTGAACTAAAGTCTATGAGAGCTGGTGGCATTTGAGTACTTGTTTGCCCAGTATTCCTCACAGTTGCTTCCTCATGGTAATTTGTCCAATTACTGTTTATTAGTAGTACTATTTATCCTAAGTAATATTCCCAAAGTGCTTCTGAGTTAACGTCCCATGGCAGAATCCATTTTGTGTCACAGGAAGGACTATTCAGACCAGGCTTTTACTTGGTTTTAATTTCTACTTCTTTTCATAGATTTCTCTTCCCTTCCTAGCAACTTTGTTTCAACATCACAAAGTTGTCCTGGCAGACACTTGCCTCATCACTCTCCATGGAAGCCACGGGACGAGGGGGTGTCAGTGCAGCACCTGTGGATGCTGGGCGGTGCAAGGCAGCCTGGCCCAGTGGGCTGAGAGCCAGCTCCTATCCCCGCCCCCCCCCAACCAGGTCAGTTATCTTCTCCACCACCAGAGAGTCTGTCCAGACACAAAGAGAAAACTCTTCTTAATGATCTTTTCTTTCTGTGCTAACATTTTATAATTTATCTGGATTCTTACAGTCCTTTATTTTAATCTAAAAATCACTTCCCATTTTTTTATCCTTTTTTATTGCTGTGTTTACTATTCAAACTAAGAAAAAACAAGGGAAAATAATGTTTCTTTTTCATTTTTGGTATATTATCCTCTTAGCAGAGACTTCTGACTTTGCAGCAAGTATTTTTTTGGGAAGAGATAAGGAGTTAAAATAAAGGCATTTTGGAAAAGCCCTTTATTTCTTATTATGTCTTAACAAATTGAAATGAATTTTATTATGGAAGGCATCCAGTTCTGATTACATTCAAACCAAAGCTCATATTTTAAATAAAATTTTTACATAAATTTATTAATTATTAATTTTAAACAAATTATTTTACATTAGAATTCATATATGAAAAATACAAGCAATTTAAATTTATCTAAGTCATTTATGTTGTAATTATAACTGCCTATAAAGGTTCTTTCCTCGATTATAAATCTTCCTATAAAGGTTCTTTCCTCGATTATAAATCTGTGTTATTTTCTATTAGGACTTTGGCTGATATACATATGATGGGCAAGTATGTACTATAACAAAACAGGAAATTCCAAAATAGTTGCTAATACGACGTTGAGTTGTATTCAGTATTCATATTGCACCTGGCATTTTGCAATGCAAATTGAAAATATTCTTATTATAGTTTCTTACAGTATTTCTGCAATATATCATTACAACTTTTCTTTTGTAGAAGGTAAAAATGTAAGCTCAGAGCAATTGCCATGTAGTCAGTGTGCTTAAAAATCTCCCGTATTACAAAGTATTAGCTAAACCATCAGAGGATAATACCTTATAGTTTTAGCTATTTGAGAACAGTCATAGTCAAGTCAGACTCTAGTTAATCTGAAGATAAAGTTTAAATCACAGAAAAAGCACAAATACATAGAATAAAGAAAAGTACTTCAAAGACGTTTATTCCCTAAGCAGGGAAAGCCATATCAAGGCATAAACAGGTTCATTAATAAAATGCACACTCAAAGGAAGTTACATCTAAGGACAAATTCATTCTTAGAAGGCTCACATAAGGCCACAAAATTGGCAGCAAAGTTCTGAGTGTACTCATTCAAATTCTCGGTCCTTAAAAATGGTTAAATATCAGAATTTCTTCTCTTTGCTTTTTATTTTTGGAGTACAGAATGCCTGCTTACCAATGCCACTTGGGATGGTTTTCCTTCATTGTTTATTTTACCAAGGTAGTCAAATTTGGCGGAATAAATACTTTTTTTTTTTTTTTAAACCTGGGGAGATTGATTACCCCAGAATTTGGGCAGGAGCTGAAGGGAAGATCCGCCAACCCAACTACAAGGGTGTTCCTGGCAGCCAGGCAGCCCGTGTTGGGGCAGGGATCGCTGCAGGCAGAATTGGGCTGTGCAGTGGGAACGCGCGCCGCAGCGCCGGCCCTGGGGAGATCCCGGGACGAGGGCGGGGCGGGCAGCAAGCGCCGCGGGCGGGTGAGGGGCGTGGGCGAGCTGCATAGGGTGGGTCTGAGACCGCTTTCCCGCGAGCGAGAGTCGGGCCGTCGGGTAGGGGAGGGCAGGCTGGGGCAGCTCCCCAGAGGCTCCTGCAGTGATAAAACTTGAGAAATAACTAGGAGGGGCCGCTGCGTGTCTTCTGGGTCCAATCCCCTCTCAGGAGCGAACCCACTCGCCGGGCCTGAGAGGTCCACGGCGACTTAAAACCGATCAGTCGTGAGAAAAGCCTCTTCCGCGCCGCTGCACCCCGCGGCTCTCGCCTCCGCGCGAGTTCGAGCCCAGCCGCCCGCGTTCTCCTGCCCCTTGCCCCGCGCCCCGATGGCTGCCGCCGAACCCCGGAGCTCCTTGAGAGGAGCCCTCCGTGGGCAGCTGCTGCTGAGCCTCGTGGTGAGTGGGGGCCCGGGCAAGGCTCGCGCAGGCAGCCCCGGCCACCTCCTGCTGGGGTGCAGTGGGAAAGGCGGGGAGGATCCGCCCTGGTCGCCGAGCGGGGAAGGGGGAAGAGAGGGGAGTGGGAGCGAGCTGAAGGGCATCGGCCGCGGCTCCGCTCCATCTTGGGGTACAGCTAAGGGTCTTACATTAGGGCCTGGAAGAGGCAGGAGAGTAAACGAGCCTTTGAGGTCCGACTCCCTTTAGTTTGGGACAGCTCGTTCAATTGCTTGAGTTACCTGCCGCACTCAGGCTTCCCTGCGACGTCGCCGGTGGGCCCGGGGCTTGCGATTTGAACTCTTACCCCCACCCTCACCTCCCCCGGCACCTCAGGATGGAAGGGGGCAGATAGAGGGCACGTTTGGGTGGGAAAAGAGGAAGGGTATTTGTAGACTAGGAAAGAAAAAGAAAACAGCCGTGAAGATGGGATTCAGGGGCCTGCTCCACAGCCCCCTCCGGGTTCTGGGTGCGCTCAGATGTGGGCGTTAGTAAGTGGAAGACTGGGAGCGGTGCCCCTAGATCCCGGAGTGGGATTGTTTCTGACAAACGGGCTTCCCGGCTCCGCCGCCTCTATACAGCAGCTCGCCCAAGCCACTGTCCCCGCGAGCCAGCCAGCCAGTGTTGGGGGTCCGAGGTGGGATGGGGTGTGTGGGAATGGAGGCGGAATGTAGGGGCTGGGCTGGAGTGGGGTTGGGGTCGGAGGTGTGCTGGGGGCGATGAAGCCACGGTGGGGTGGGGGTGCGGTGAGAAGGGGTGGGATGTGGAGAATGGAGAGTGGTGGCGGATTTAGTTGGGGCTCACTTATTCGGGCTCCGTGGAGTACTGCGAGGACACAGCTCAGACTTTGGGAAACCTGAAGCCAAGGACAGGATCCTTCTGGAGAGGAAGTTTGGGACAGTTTTCCAAGGACCCGAGAGACGCAAAGCAGAAAATCAGGAACCCTGAAGGCGCGGTTACGCGCTGCGCTTCAGATATGATTAGGTTTGCGTTCCGGACGCGTGGGATGCAGCGGCGGAACCGCTGTATGCCGGCACCCAGGATGGGCTGGCGTGCGGAGAGCAGGAGGGCCGCGCCGTCTCGGCAGTGGGTCGACTCTAGCCACGCGGGTTCTTGCTGGCGCCTCCCAGCAGGGCCAGTTGAGGCCACGCTTTGTGGTCTCTTTGAATCAGCGAGTTGTGAATATTACATTGGCATTTGACATCAAGATCATTTTATGACGGGAAATTGTCCAAATAAGTCCGTCGACCTGCCAGGCAACTGCCCGAACATATCTGAGCTGAAGAAATGACTTTTTACAAATGAGAACTACACTTTGATGCACTGTTTCGTGACATATATGAAAGCACAGATTTGGTGTATTGCCTTTTCCCTGCGGAGGAGATTGGGAAACGGGGAGAAGAAACTGCTGAGGTGCTGTGTTCCCAAGATTTTCCGTATTCGCTCGAGGGGTGGGCGTGGAAGACGTGGCGCTCCCCAGGTTAGGGGAGGGAGGAGGGAGGGGTGATTGGGTGTGGCAAGACAAGATGGTGCCTATACATCTAAATAGAGATACCATCAGTTCTCTTTTATGACGTACTCGTTTAGGATTATTTTTAAAAAGCATTTCGTAAAGTTTAAATTAAATGGTGTATCTGGGGGGCTTGAATGCTGAAAAGTGTATGTAAAATGATAGTTTCATAGGTTTCTTACATTACACCTAATGTAAACTATGGACTGTAATTAGTAATACTATTTTAATAATCTGTAATCAGTTTTAACAAAAATACCACACTAATGCAAAGTGTCAACAATGGGGGGGTTATCTGAAGCATTGTGTTTTTTGCATGACTTTTCGGTAAGCCTACACCTTTTCTAATTAAAAAAAACCATGGAACTATAACAGAGAACACTATTGTGGACGATGACTCTGGTTAATAGCACAAATATAAGAACGTTCTTTCATGAACTAGAACAATTGTACATTACTATTACAAGGTGTTACTAATAGGGTGGTATATGGGGAAAAATACATCTAATGCAAACTATGAACTATAGTTAAAAGTAATATTTTAATATTATTTCATCAATTGTAACAAAGTTACCACTCCAATGCTGTATCAATAATAGGGGGGTATGAGGGGGAGTGGGGTATTTCTGTTTGGGGTAATGAATATGCCTGAAATTGATTGTGGTGATGAATGCACACTCCAAGTTTATACTAAGATCCATTGATTGAACACTTTGGGTGGCTTGTATGGTGTGTGAATATATTTCAATAAAACTACTTAATAAAAAAACCAAGACCAATAGTTTGTTCTAAGAGACCTCTTCAAAGCAAGGTCTTACACACACACACACACACACACACACACACACCGAACCTGTGAATTCTAACATGTTAGCCTTCCCACTGAGCTGTCTGTCCCACTGGTTGTGGTTGAGGAATCTTCCCAATTTGCTGCATTCCTTTCCTAACCCTTCCCCAACTACAATCTAAACCATAATCAAATACACTTTCTAACTAATTCTCCCTTGGCCTCTCAAAAAAGTTAAAGAGAAAGGAAGGGGATAAGCTAGAATAAACAAATTAGATGATTCCATCATAGTTGAAAGGTTTTGAGTGTTTCTTAAAATGTTCTTTTTTTCTACTTAATGTAAGGGAAATTGACAAGGATGGTGAAAACTAATTTTCATGATCCCAGCAGTCTTTTGGCTATTGCAAATAATGAGATCTTTTTAAAAAATTATTATTATTAGAGAAGTTGTGGATTTACAGAACAAGCATGCATAAAATACAGGAATCCCATATACCCCTCTATTAACACCTTGCATTGGTGTGGTATATACGTATGTTACAGTTGATGAAAGCACATTTTTATAATTGTATATACTAACTATAGTCCATGGTTTAATTTAGAGTTCATGGTTTGTGTTGTGCAGTTCCATGATTTTTAAAAATATTATTCTAGTGACATATATATGACCTAAATTTCCCCCTTTTAAAGACACTCAAATATATAATTCAGTGCTGTTAATTATTTTGATGATGTTGTGCTACCATCAGCACCACCCCTTACCAAAACTTTTCTATTGTACATTTTAAGCCTTAACTCCTTATTCCCTACCCCCAAACTATCCCCTGGTAATCTATATTCTAGATTATGACTCAATGGGTTTGCTTATTCCAATTATTTCATAGCAGTAAGATGATAAATATTTGTCCTTTTGTTTCCCTCAACATAATATCTTCAGAGCTCATCCATATTTTTGCATGTATCAGAACTTCATTCTTATTTAAGTTTGAATAATGTTCCATTGTGTGTATATACCACATTTTGTTTATCCATTCATCAGTTGATGGAATTCACAATTCCATCTTTTGGCAATTGTGAATAGTATTGCTATGAACAATGGTGAACAGATAACTGTTCTAGTCGCTGCTTTCAGTTCTTTTGGGTATATACCGAGTAGTGGGATTGCCAGGTCATATGGTAATACTATACTTACTCTGAGGAACTATCAAATTGTCTTCTACAGTGGCTGCACCATTTTACATTCCCACTAGCAATGAATGAGTGTTCCTATTTCTCCACATCCTCTCCAACACTTGTAATTTTCCATTTGTTAAAAATAGTAGCCATTCTAGTGGGTGTGAAATGCTATCTCATTGTGATTTTGATTTTGATTCCCTTAATGGCTAATGATGTTAATATTCTTTCATGTGCTTTTTGGCCATTTGTCTATCTTCTTTGGAGAAATGTCTATTCAAGTCTTTTGTCCATTTTTAAATTGGGTTGTCCATTTTTTTTTTTTTTTTTTGAGGTACCAGGTATTGAACTGGGGCCTCGTACATGTGAAGCACACACACAACCACTGAACTAAACCCACTCCACTTGTTTGTCTTTGAAGGATTTCTTTATATATTAAGGATATGAAATCCTTATTGGATATGTGGTTTCCAGATGCTTTCTCCCATTATATATGTTGTCACTTTACTTTCATGATAAAGTTTCTAATTTTGATGAGTTCACATTTGTCTATTTTTTTCTTTTGTTGCTTGTGCTTTGGGTGTAAAGTCTGAGAAACCATTGCTTACGACAAGGTCCCTATGTTTTCTTCTAAGATTTTATAGTTCTGGCTTTAATATTTAGTTCTCTGATCCATTTCAAGTTGATTTTTGCATAAGGTGTGAGGTAGGGGTCCACCTTAATTCTTTAGCAAATGGAGATCCAGTTTTTCCAGCACTATTTAAGAGATATGCTTTTCCAATTGATAAGTGAATTTTTCTAAAGTCATTTGTAACAGATAATCCCTACATTATATAATTTGCATAAAGAAAAGAAAAGGTGGAACTCTGGTTAATTAATGTTAGGAGGATTAAATGAAGTTGAAAAATAGCAGCCCAATCTCATTATGGATATATATGCAGAAAGCAAATAAATGGCAGCAAATTGAACCAATAATGTATTTAAAAATCATGTCTATGTAAGGTTTATCCCAGGAATGAAAAGATGGTTTCCAGCTTGAAAATCTATTAATGTGTTTTAACATAGTAACAGATTGAGAGAAAAACTGTGTATAGTCATTTTCAATATAAGTAGAAAATCATATTTATTGTTTAAAAAATTCTTAACAAATAGGAATATAAAAGAACAAACTTTCTTAACTTAATGAAGGGTACCTGGCAAAACCAAATGAACTAAAGAAGAAGAAGGAAAAAAACAAAACAAAATCCAAATCCTCAAAAAACCAAAAAAATAAATGAAAGAAGGAAAGACAGAGACTCATAATTCATGGTGATATGGTAAAAGCATTCTTTGTATTTAAAGTTAGAACTAAGACCAAGACACTCACTATATCTTTTCAGCATTGTACTAGAGGTCTTTGACAGCACACAAGATAAAAAAATATAATAGCAATAATGAAAGAGGTACCATAAAGATTAGAAGGGAAGAAATCTAATGTTAATTTTGCAAGTGATAGGATTATCTACCTATAAAATCCAACACAAGCTATTGGAAAACTACTAGGACTAATAAAAATCAACAGGTTTCCTAGATATAAGATCAATATGTAAAAATGATTTCTGGTGGAGGGAGTGTAGCTCAATGGTTGAGCCTTTTTTCTCATGTATGAGTTCCCAGGTTCAATCCCCGGTACCTCCTAAAATAATAGTAATAATAATATTAATAATAATAATAATTTCTATGTGCTATCAAAAAACCATTAGAAAAAATAAATTAAGAAAAATCTCAGCAAATTGCAAAAGGACACATATAAACACATACTACAGACAATACCATTAGATGTTTTTATGTGCACATACATATATAATAAAAGTTTAAAAACACCAACTTGGGAAGAATAGTTCCCTGGACAAAGGAAATGGAAATGGAATAGAGTATAGAACTCTAGCTACATTTGTAATTTCTAATTTAAAAAATGAAGCAAAAATAAAAATGTTTTTATTTAAAAACCTTGTATGGGTAATGGCACATCTCTTATACTGAGTTTTAGTTGATTGAAGTATTTCATAGTTAATTTTTTAAGAAATGTGATTTAAAAAGTATTGAATATGGCTTTCTTTTGGGATTCAAAAATATCAAGTATAGAGTTCAAATACATTTGGACCAATGAGTGCATTCTTGAAAAAACCTGTTTTTCACCCCCAAGTGACAACTGTATGCTTAAGGACAATCACAATTGTACACATATAATACGGTTGAATTTTTTTTTAAGGCCAAACAACATATTACTTTATTGTCACAGTTAGCAATCTGGTTATTACTTCCTGAAAATAACTTTTTGGCCGATTTAAATTAATACTACCTGTACATGTTGATCCATTTCTCTGTGTTTTTGAGTATTTTATTTTAACTCTTACTAATTCAAGCAAGGATAAAGTAGATTGTAGAGAAGTGCAACAAATGTTCAGCTTTAGAGCTCATATTAGTACAATAATTTTGATTTATAATATGTATTTTCATATACATGTATTTACAGTTATGTTAAAATTAGTTAAATATTTTAAAATTTTGCAGAAATATTTTTCATATTTAATTATATAAGAAATGAAATATTTCTTTAAGGTTATTATTGTGTTTTATTTTCCTGAAGTTAGTAATTTGGATTTGTAAATTTGAAAGATCTTCTCACTGCCAGTTTGTAGAGGTGGGTGTGGAAAGAATCATTTTTATATCAATGGCAGTGCATTCATTTTTGTTTAAACAGCTATATATAATTTATTACTAAAATCAACAAATTTTAGTTTATTTACAGAGTTGTACAACCATTGCCATAATCTAATTTTAGAACATTTCCATCACTTTAAAAGAAGCCTTATGCCTATTTAAAATCATTCCCTCTCCTACACCCAGCCCTGGGCAACCACTTATCTCTCTGTCACTATATATTTGCCACTTTTTGGGCATTTTCATATAAATGGAATCATGTAGTATGTTCATCCATGTTGTATCTTATCAACTACTTCATTCCTTTTTATTGCCCAGTGATATTTCATTTTATAGCTATACCACATTTTGTTTATCCACTCACCTGTTAATGGGCATTTGGGGTGTTTCTACTTTTGGCTATCGTGAAAAACAGTGCTACGAATAGTTACACGCAAGTCTTTGGGTGGACATATGTTTTTATTTCTTTTGGGAAAGAGTAGAATTGTAAGATGAGATGGTAAGTCTGTATTTAGACTTCTAAGAAACTGCAAAACTGTCTTCCAAAATGGCCGGACCACTTAAAATGCATATGGTTCCAGGTTTTCCACATCCTTGCTATCATTTGTTATTGTATGTGGCTTTTATTTTAGCTATCTGTCTTAGTTGGCCAGGCTGCTATGACAACACAATGGGTTGGTTTAAACAATGGCAATTTATTGACTCTCAGTTTTGGAGGCTGGGAGTCCAAAATCAAGGCATCAGCAAGACTGTGCTCTCTCCCTGAAGTGTGTAGCATTCTGGTCCTGGTTTGCTGTAATCATTGGGGTTCCTTGACTTGCGTCTCTACCTCCAGTTACATGGCAATCTTTCTCTATTTGTGTCTTCTCTTCCACTTTTCTCTGATTTCCTGCTTTTCTGTGTGGGCTTCTCTGATTGACTGTATTTCTTCTGCTTATAAAGGACTCCAGTGATACGGATTAAGGTCCAACCTGATTCAATTGGGCTACACCTTAACTAAAAATAATATCTTCAAAAGATCCTATTTACAATGGGTTTCTCAACCACAGGAATGCAGGCTAAAATTAAGAATGTTTCTTAGTTGGAACACATAATTCAGTCTACCACACACTCCTAGACATCTCATTGCAGTCTTTCTTTTTACTTTCTTTTGTACATTTAATAATTGAAAATATAAACAATTAAAAACTAAAAAATAAGCACAGATGAATAAATATGTATGTTTCTCAATTAAATGTAATGGATACATAAAAATTTTTTTTTTTGAATCGAACAATATGTTACACAATATATTTGGTTCATAGTAATGCATTCATACAGTATTTGTCCTTTTGTGTCTGGCTTGCTTCGCTCAGCATAATGTCCTCTAGTTTCATCCATGTTGTCATATGCTTTATGACTTCATTTCTTCTTACAGCTGCATAATATTCCATTGTGTGAATAGACCACAGTTTGTTTCTTCTTACAGCTGCATAATATTCCATTGTGTGAATAGACCACAGTTTGTATATCCATTCATCTGTTGATGGACACCTGGGTTGTTTCCAACTTTTGGCAATGGTGAATAATGTTGCTATGAACATCGGTGTGAAGATGTCTGTTTGTGTCATTGTTCTCATTTCTTCTGGGTATATACCCAATAGTGATATTTCAGGGACACGTGGCAAGTCTATATTCAACTTCTTTAGGAACTGCCAAACAGTCCTCCACAGTGGTTGTACCATTCTATATTCCCACGAACAGTGAAGAAGTGTTCCTATCTCTCCACATCCTCTCCAACACTTGTAGTTCTCTGTCTTATTAATAGTGGCCATTCTCATAGGTGTGAAATGATAGCTCATTGTAGTTTTGATTTGCATTTCCCTAATCATGAGTGATATTGAGCATTTCATCATGTGTTTTTTTGCCATTTGTATTTCTTCTTTGGAGAAATGTCTATTCAAGTTTTTCACCCATTTTTTAATTGGGTCATTTGTCTTTTTATTTTTGAGTTGTAACATCTCTTTATATATCCTGGATATTAAACCCTTATCAGATATGTGATTCCAAATATTTTTTCCCATTGAGTTGGCTGCGTTTTCACCCTTCTGACAAAGTCCTGTGAGATGCAAAAGTGTTTAGTTTTGAGGAGGTCCCATTTATCTATTTTTTTCTTTTGTTGCACGTGCTTTGGGTGTAAGGTCCAAGAAACCACCACAAGGTCTTGAAGATGTTTCCCTACATTTTCTTCTAGTAGTTTTATGGTCCTGGATTTTACATTTAGATCTTTGATCCATTTTGAGTTGATTCTTGTATAGGGGGTGAGATAGGGGTCCTCTTTCATTCTTTTGGTTATAGATATCCAGTTCTCCCAACACCATTTATTGAAGAGACTGTTTTTTCCCTTTAGCGTGGGCTTGGTAGGTTTGTCAAAAACCAGTTGACTGTATAGGTGAGGGTATATTTCTGGATTCTCAATTCTATTCCACTGATCGATGTGTCTTTCTTTATGCTAGTACCATGCTGTTTTGACCACTGTAGCTTTGTTATATGTTTCAAGGTCAGGCAGTGAAATTCCTCCCACATTGCTCTTCTCTTTTAGAATGCTTTTGGCTATTCGGGTGCACTTACCCTTCCAGATGAATTTGGTTATTGCCTTCTCTAATTCTGTAAAGTAAGCTGTTGGGATTTTGATTGGTATTGCAGTGAGTCTATAAATCAGTTTGGGCAAGATTGACATCTTCACGATATTTATTCTTCCAATCCATGAACACGGAATGTCTTTCCATTTGTTTAGGGCTTTTAAATTTCTTTTAGCATTGTTTTGTGGTTTTCTGCATATAGATCCTGTACTTCTTTGGTTAAGTTAACTCCTAGGTATTTGACTCTTTTTGTTACTATTGAAAATGGAATTTTCCCCCTGATTTCCTCCTCAGGTTGTTCAGTACTAGCGTACAAAAACATTACTGATTTTGCATCTTGATCTTGAATCCTGCCACTTTGCTGAACTCATTAGTTCAAGTAGCTTTGTCCTGGATACTTCAGGATTTTCTAAGTACAGGATCATGTCATCCTCAAACAGTAAGAGTTTTACTTCCTCTTTTCCTACTTGGACGCCTTTAATTTTTTTGTCTTGTCTACTTGCCCTAGCTGGAACTTCTAGTACAATGTTGAATAACAGTGGTGACAGTGAGCATCCTTGCCTTGTTCCTGATCTTAGAGGGAAAGCTTTCAACCTTTCACCATTGAGTATAATGTTGTCTGTGGGTTTTTCATATATGTCTTTTATTATATGGAGAAATTTTCCTTTTATTCCTATCTTTTGAAGTTTTTTAACCAAAAAAGGATGCTGGATTTTGTCGAATGTCTTTTCTGCATCTATTGAGATGATCATGTGGTTTTTTCCCTTCAATTTGTTAATGTGCATTACATTGATTGTTTTTCTTATGTTGAACCAGCCTTGCATACCAGGAATAAATCCCACTTGGTCATGATGTATAAGTCTTTTGATATGCTGTTGGATTCGATTTGCAGATATTTTGTTGAGAATTTTTGCATCTATGTTCATTAGAGAGATTGGTCTGTAATTTTCTTTTCTTGTAGAATCTTTTTCTGGCTTTGCTATTAAGGTGATGTTGGCTTCATAAAATGTGTTGGGTAATTTTCCCTCCTCTTCAATTTTTTGGAAGAGTTTAAACAGGATAGGTGTTAATTCTTTTTGAAATGCTTGGTAGGATTCACCTGTGAAGCCGTCTGGTCATGGACTTTTCTTTGCTGGGAGATTTTTGATGATGGATTCAATCTCCTTAATTGTGATTGGTTTGTCAAGTCTTGTATTTTTTGTAGCGTCAGTGTAGGTTTGTTGTGCGTTTCTAGAAATTTGTCCATTTCATCTAGGTTGTCTAGTTTGTTGGCATATAGTTTCTCATAATATCCTCTTATGATTCTTTTTATTTCTGTGGGGTCACTTGTAACTTCCTTGCTTTCATTTCTTTTTTTAAAAAAAAGATTTATTTATTTACTTTATCCATTTTAAACCCTCCCTTCCCCATCTGCTGTTTTTGTGTCCATTTGCTGGGCAATTCTCTGTATCTGTTTCCTGCCATCTCTTCTCATTCTCCTTCTCCATTCTTCACCAGGGTTCGATCCTGGAGACCTCCAATGTAGGAGAGAGGTGTTCTGCCACCTGCACCACCTCAGTTCCTGGCTTTTGGAGCATCTCATCTTGTCTCTCCCCTGCGTCTCTCTCCTGTTATGTCATCATCTTGCTGCATGGCTCCCGGGGCCTGACGGCTCACGGGCACACAGAGCCTGGCAGCCCATGTGCCTTCTATATATATATATATATTTTATTTTACCGGGAGTTCCCAGGGATTGAACCCAAGTTCCTCCATATGGCAGACGGACACTCAACCATTTGAGCCACATCCACCCCCCTGCTTTCATTTCTGATTGTATTTATTTGCATCTTCTCTTTTTTTCTTTGTTAGTCTAGCGAGGGGTTTGTCAATTTTATTGATCTTCTCAAAGAACCAGCTTTTGGTTTTGTTGATTTTCTCTATTGTTTTTCTGTTCTCATTTTCATTTATTTCTGCTCTAATCTTTATTATTTCTTTCCTTCTGCTTGCTTTGGGATTGGTTTGCTGTTCTTTTTCTAGTTTCTGTAGTTGTTTAGTTAAATCTTTGAGTTTAGCTCTTTCTTGTTTTTTAATATAGTTTATATTAATATATAAATATATATAAGTATATAAATAAAATAAATTTTATATAATAATATAAAATATAATAATATGTTTTTTATAGCATTTAGGGCTATAAATTTCCTTCTCAAGACGGTCTTCGCTGTATCTATCCCATAAGGTTTGGTACGTGTGGTCTCATTTTCATTTATCTCAATACATTTATTGATTTCACTTGCAATTTCTTTGATGCACTGAATATTTAGGAGTGTGTTGTTCAGTCTCCACACATTTGCAAATTTACTTTTTTCCTGTCTGTTATTGATTTCTAGTTTCATTCCATTATGATCTGAAAAGGTGCTTTGTATAATTTCAATCTTTTTATATTTATTGAGAGCTGTATTGTGACCTAACATGTGGTCTGTCCTGGAGAAAGATCTATGGGCACTTGAGAAGAATGTATAACCCGCTGAGTTTGGATGCAGTGTTCTGTATATGTCTGTTAGGTCTAACTTGTTTATCATATTGTTCAAGTTCTCTGTTTCCTTGTTGATCTTCTGTGTAGTGGTTCTATCTAATGATGTGAGAGGGGTGTTGAAGTCTCCAACGATTATTGTAGATGTCTATTTCTCCCTTCAGTTTTGCCAGATTTTGTCTCATATATTTTAGGGCACCCTGGTTAAGTGCATAGATATTTATGACTGTTATATATTCCTGGTGGATCATCCTTTTATTAATATATAATGGCCTTCTGTATCTCTTATAAGTTCTTTGCATTTAAAATCTGTTTTGTCTGATAGTAGTATACCTACCTCTGCTCTTTTCTGTTTACTATTCATGTGGAGTATCTTTTCCAACCTTTTACTTTCAGTCAGTTTGTATCCCTGGGTCTGAGATGAGTTTCTTGTAAGCAGCACATGGATGGCTCATGTTTTTTTGTCCATTCTATCAGCCTGTATCTTTTGATTGGGTAGTTTAATCCATTCACATTCAATGATATTACTGTAAATGCACTATTTACTTCCTCCTTTTTATTTTTTGGTTTTCATATGTCATCTTGTTTTTGTCTCTCTTTTTTACTCTTTTGGTTATCATTTCTGCTATTCTTTCTTCTATGCTCTCCTCCAAGCCTCTCTCTCCTGTCTTTTTCTTTCAGGTTCTAAGGCTTCTTTTCATATTTCCTGCAAAGGTGGATTCTTTTTTTTGCAAACTTTATTAGTTTCTGTTTGTTAGTGAATATTTTATACTCACCTTCATATTTGAAGGACAGTTTTACTGGATAAAGGATTCTCAGCTGGCAGTTTTTCTCTTTCAGTTTCCTAATTGTATCATACCACTGTCTTCTCGCCTCCATGGTTTCTGAAGAGAAATCTGCACTAAGTCTTACTGGATGTCCCTTGTACGTGATCTTTTGCTTCTCACTTGCTGCTCTGAGAATTTTCTCTTTATCTTTGACATTTGACATTCTGAGTATTATGTGTCTTGGTATAGGTCTATTTGCATTTATTCTGATTGTGGTACGATGTGCTTCTTGGACATGTAAGTTCATTTCTTTTGTGAGAGTTGGGAAATTTTCAGCTATTATTTCCTCAAATACTCTTTCTGCCCTTTTTCCCTTCTTTCCCCTTCCGGAACTCCCATGACATGTATGTTGTTGCCTTTTGTGTTGTCATTCAACTCTTTGAGGCCCTGCTCAATTTTTTCCATTCTTTTCTCTCTGTTCTTTTCTCTCTTCAATTTTAGCTGCTCTGTCTTCAGTATCACTTATTCTTTCTTCTGTCATTTTTAGTCTGCTGTTGTATGCCTTAAATGTGTTTTTGACCTCAC
The DNA here is from genome assembly GCA_026826555.1 of Tolypeutes matacus. Taxonomy (NCBI): domain Eukaryota; kingdom Metazoa; phylum Chordata; class Mammalia; order Cingulata; family Chlamyphoridae; genus Tolypeutes; species Tolypeutes matacus. The sequence continues at coordinate 7,904,902 of JAKSZT010054515.1, read as the reverse complement.
CTATTGTGTCTTTCATTCCCATGAACTCCGTTACTTTTCTATTCAGGATTTCAAATTCTTCTTTGCGTTCCCTCAATGTCTTCTTTTTTTTTTTCTTATTTTGGAATGCTTCACGAATTTGCGTGGCATCCTTGCGCAGGGGCCATGCTAATCTTCTCTGTATCGTTCCAACTCCAGTATATGTGCTGCCGAAGCGAGCACAGCTCAATGTCTTCTTGATGTCATTTATTTCTTTAGCTATATTGTCTTTCAACTCATTAATTTGATTTTCGAAATTTGTGCTCAGCTCACTAATTAGTTCTCTCAAAATCTGCATGTCTTCTGGGACTTTGATGTATTTCTTCTCCTGGGCCATGTCTTCTGTTTTCTTAGTATGGCTCTTAATTTTTTGCTGGTGTTTAGGCATCTGGTTAGGATGTAGTTTACTCAGATGCTCAATCTCTTTCTCTTTTATAGGGATTTAGTGGCAGGAGGCTGTGAATTACCATAGCTCTTTGATTTTTGGCTCGACCTGGATTGTTAGGATTGTCCTGCTGGTTGCTCAAAACTGGGCACTGGACCCAGTAATTGGTTGTAGAGTCATTTCCTAGGGCCTTGGCCAGGGATACTATAGAAGCCAGGAAAAGCCTCTCCTACTTTTTAATTTTCTTATGTGCACTTTCTTGGTCTGCCATGAGATGGCGCTATTTGACAGATCTCAATTCAATGCCTGGTTGGTGTGTATTGGTTGTGACACAGACCAGATCAATGTGATAGAGCTTCCTGTCTGGGGGCTAAGAGCCTTATAATTCAAACTTTCTGAGACAGTTCTCCAGTCTTCTCTGGCAGCCCCTTCCTTTTTCCCAGCTAGGAAATATTTCCACTCCCCTCTGAGTCCTCAACAATCAGTTCCTGTTAGTAGAGGAGTAGATTGGGAAGTTTGTATATCTTTAGCCCCTTGCAGACTCCAAAGCAAACAATGGCGCAGCCCCATCCGGCCTGGAAGACATCTCAGACAAGGCAGACTAAACCTGCCAGTCAAAAGCTGAGTCAGCCGCAGGCTCTCTCTCCCCTCTCCTCTGGAGTCCTCAAGAATTATTCCAGGCTAGAAGAGAGGGAGATTGCGAGGGTCAGATTTCTCCAGTCCTTCATAGACTCCCAGGGCAAACCACTGTGTGGAAGGGTCCTTGGGGCTCTGCAGCCCAAATTTGAGGGTCAGAACCTGAGTCAGCCTTAGGCTGTGTCCCTCTCTCTCCCCTTTCCTAGAGTGGTAGATCCCTGGAGCCCTCTTTGTCTTTAGTAGCAGGCCCAGAGGTCCGAGAATTATAAAGAGTGTGGGTGAGGGTGCCGGCAGCAGGAGCTGCTGCTGGTTGCAACTCATGGTTCTGTCGTTGGGATTTTCCTCTTTTGTCCCTCTCTCCTCTGGGTGGTGTGCAACCTTCACCTGCTGTCCTAAACTTTAGAAGATCTTTTTCGGGGCTGTTTCAGCCTGTCCTCTAGCTATTTTTCTGGAGAAGAGATTCTCGTGGAAGTCTGCCATCTTCCTGGAAGTCCCTCATTGCTGTCTTGATTTGCATTTACCTAATGCCTAATGATGTTGAGCATCTTTTCATGTGTGTATTGGCTAATTGTATACTTTCTTTGGAGAAATGTTTATTCAAATCCTTTGCCCGTTTAAAAATTATATTTCTTTTTGCTATTGAATTGTAAAAGTTCTCTATATATTCTGAATATAAGTCCAGTATTGCTATAAGATTTTCATATATATTTTTTCCTAGTCTGTGGATTTTTCACTTTCTTTATGGTATGTTTTGAAGAGCAAATTTCTAAAATTTTGAGTAAGTCCTATTTATCAATTTTTCTTTTGTTGCCCATATCTTTTGGTGTCATATCTATAAAAATTATGGTATCTGTAACCTTGCTGAACTGATTTATTAATTCTAGTAGTTTTTTAGTGGATTCTCGGGATTCTCCATATAAGAAGTTGTCTGTGAATAAGGACAGTTTTACTTCCTCTTTCTCAGTCCAGATGCCTTTTATTTCCTTTTCCTGTTTAATTGCCTTGGCTAGAACCTCCAGTACATTGTTGAATAGAAGTGGTAAAGTAGACATCAGTGTCTCATCCCTGATCTATGGGAAAGCATTTGCTCTTTCTCCATTAAGTATGATGTTTGCTGTAGATTTTTCATAGGTGCCTTTTATCATGTTGAACAAGTTTCCTTCTAGTCTTAGTTTGTTGAGGGCTTTTAACATAAATGGGTTTTGAATTTTTCAATAGCTTTTCCTGCATCTATTGAAGTGATCATATGTTTTTGTTATTTATTCTATAATGTATTAATGCATTATTATTTTATTCTAGGTCTTCACTTTTTCTTGTGAAGCCTGCAAACATGTGGTATTTAATATACCTTCCAAACTAGAGGCAGATAAAATAATCGGCAGAGGTAAGAAATTTCAAAACTGCATTTCTTTTTCTTTCATAATTGAGATTTTATTGGTTGCTTTGAAGATCAGCACACACACATTATAAACAATTTGTACACATTCTTATGTACATAACAAAAACCTAAAAAGCCATGTAATTGTTTTTCTAAAGTTATTCCAGTGATTTTCCAGCTTAAAATTTGGAGGCAAGTTTTCCTTAAGAGGATATCATGTACCAGTATCTTCAAATGTTGATAAGCTGTTACTTCTTTAAGTCTCACTAATTCACAATTTAATACCCTACACACTACACACTCAATTTGCAGTCTTTCACAGCACGTAACAAAGTTATTAGAAAACTGGACCATTCACCACCAAAGATGTTATGGGGTTCTGACAGAGAGAGCCAAGATCAGGGAGTGGTTTAAAGAAACACGTCTACTAAAAACATGGGAATAGGGGTAATTTAAAATCTTCAACAAGTATTAAATGCATGACTGTGACTCCAAATCACTGGTTAGGGTTCACTGTATTATAGAGCATTAAAAACTGTCAGCCCCCACCCCGTGGATGCTAAATTGACAGTCAAAGCCTCCCATAATTCATTGTTCCACTGTTTTCTGGTTGTACCAAAAAATAAACAGCCAGCAAATGATATCCCCTCTTTAAAAAAAGCATTTACACTTAAATAATGGGATAAAGTGGGATTCCAATCTCCTTCTTACAAATGTTTCTGCTAAAAAGATTGCATTTACAAAATAGTTGGCAAAAATATTCCTCTGGATTGTACAAGAAGGGAGAAACAGGGATCACTGATAAGACATGGTATATGGTATTAACCAGACTCACTTCTTTCTTTCCCACTTCATCCGAGGTTGGACTCTCCTCATATTTAGTTTCTCCATTTTCTGCAGACAAATCTTCTTTAGTTTCTTGGTTATTCACTTCACCTTGTTTCCCCTTTGCTCCCCTTTTTCCTTTTGGTTGCACTTTTTTTGTCTGAAGGTTTATCCTTTCCTGCTGCCTTTTTGGGCTCTGTCTCCACTTTCACAGAAGCAGGTTTAGTGGACAGCCTTGCCGACCTCCTCTTGGGCTGTTCCTTCGCCGAGCAGACCTCCCTCTTGGGCATCTTGGGGGTGCTGCGGGCTGTGGCGAGCTGAGAGCCTTTGCAAAGCTGGGCTGCTGACCGCTCAAAACAGTATTTTGGAAACAGAAATTTTGTTCATCTTCCTTAGGCTGGAAGGAGGGCATGATGTTCAATCTTTGCATTTTGGCCAGCCTCAAGCTACTTTTAAGCATACACAATTTAAGATAATTTAAAAAAATAAATCATTTTTATTGATACGCATTAATAAAGCATAAATCCATTCACTTCTTTGTGGCTAAAGGCTTTGACCTGCAACAATTTGGATTAAAGCAAAAATGCTACACCGGGTTAGATATGATTTATTTAAGAGGTTGTTACCTAACTGGGTTTTAATTTGTCAATTTGGTCTTTGTTAAGGCAGACAGTTGAAGAATGGATGGAAGACAGGTACATTTTGATACCTATCTTTTACTACCTTTTAATGGAGGGCACAATTGCCAGGGAGGAATGTAGATGTAGAATTTTAGTAGCGGGACTTGGAAAAATGGGGCCACAGAAAGAACTATGAATTATGAGGGAAAAGTGTACAGAAAAGTGCCAGTGGGGAGAATTTAAGGATAGAGTTTTCTTACTTGACTGTTTTGCCTAACATACATACTGCACCCCTCCTTTGGTTCATTTGTAGAACTTGAAAGCTCCTGGCCGAGTAATAGGTATGTCTTAAAAGACTCAGACTGTATTGTTAAGGAAAAGTTTTCTGCTTGTTTATTCAGACGTGTGTGGCTTTGTAGCTCCATTTAGTCATGATTGCAAATGCACACACCACTATAGTAGGAAAACCATGTTCATAAACCTATTAGAAGTATATAAAGGTTTAAAACATCTTATTTATTAGATGTATTAATTAAGAATTATTGTTTTATCTGAAAAAAAATTTTTTTAAAGATTTATTTACTTTATCCATTTTTAAAACCTCCCCTTCCCCATTTGCTGTTTTGTGTCCATTCGCTGGGCAACTCTCTGTATCTGTTTCCTGCCATCTCTTATCCTCCTCCTCTAGTCTTCACCAGGATTCGATCCTGGAGACCTCCGATGTAGGAGAGAGGTGTCCTGCCACCTGCACCACCTCGGTTCCTGGTTTTTGGAGCATCTCGTCTTGTCTCTCCCCTGCGTCTCTCTCTTGTTACGTCATCATCTTGCTGCATGGCTCCCGGGGCCTGGCGGCTCACCAGCACACAGAGCCTGGCAGCCCATGCGCCCTCTCTATATTTATTTTTTATTTTACTGGGAGGTCCTGGGGATCAAACCTAGTCCCTCCATATGGCAGACGGATGCCCAATCATTTGAGCCACATCCGCCCCCTATCTGAAAAATTTTTAAACATATGTAATAAGACTGGTTAAAATCTTTGGCAAATGCAAATTGGTTGACTTATTTCATTCTGCTTTTTGGTTTTGAAGAAGATTGTATTTTACTGGGATTTTTTTGGCCTGTGTTTCTGCTTTACACCTTTGAAATTTTTACTTCCAGTTAATTTGAAAGAGTGCCTCCAGTCTGCAGACTCCATCCTGTCCAGTGACCCTGATTTCAGAGTTCTAGATGATGGGTCTATATATGTAGCCAGGGCTATTGAGTTGTCTGATAAGAAAAAATCATTCACAATATTGCTTTCTGACACAAAGAAGCAGACCCAGAAAGACATCATCGTGCTCCTGGAACATCAGAAGAAGGTATTCAAACCACACTGATATTTTCAGTCATCTTTTTCTTTTTCTTTAAATATGCTTTTATTAAAATTTGCGAAGAACGTGCGTTTTATTCCCCTGGTTCTCTTACTAGTATTAGGTTTTAACAGAAAGACCAGGTAAGTGCCATCTATAGATTGTTTTAGAGAAGATGCGTTTTCTGTCTCTCTTTGGGCAGAGCTAAAAGAGCTAAGAATAAGTGATTTTCCTAACCTGAAGGAATTTCCAAAAGGAAATTATCTGATTTTTGAAACCTTAGATATCCAAACACATTCTTTCTAACCCTTCTAATGTATGGGCTTTCCACTTTTTACAACAAAGTAGACTGTGACACTTTTGTTTTTGTGTGTTCCCCCCCCCCCTTATCTAATTTCAGGTACTGAGGAAAAAACAGACTAAAGATAAAGTTCTCCAGCGTGCCAAGAGGAGGTGGGCACCTATTCCTTGTTCAATGCAGGAGAATTCCTTAGGGCCTTTCCCTTTGCTTCTTCAACAAGTAGGTTTCACATCCATTCTGTTTGGAGTACTTTAATTCTGAGAGTTTTAAATTTTGTTCAGGTTTAACAACTCTTAAGACGTACAAATAAACAGATATGATTGGAGCTGTTCATGAAGTGTTATAAAAGTGAATAAAAAGGGAGGCGGCTGTGGTTCGATCAGTGGGGCTCCCGTTTACCATATGGGAGGCCCTGGGTTCGGTTCCCGGGGCCTCCTGGTGAGGGCGGGCCCGCCCGCACGGCGTGGTTGGCTGACCCAGCGAGCACAAGCAGCAAGGGGGGAATAAATGAATAAATAAATAAAATCTTTAAAAAAAAAAAAAAAAGTGAATAAAAAGAAAATAACTAAAAATCGAATAATATGAGAAAGGCTCTACAGCCATTAAAATGATCTCTCTTGGTTTATTCATTTATTTGGTAGACAGTTATTGAGCATCTGCTCTCTCCAGTGGAAGGCACTGCACTAGATACTTGGCATAGAAATACCTTTAGTCATGGTCCTTGGGTTTATGTAGTTTATCAGTCTAGAGGGAGACGCAGAAGTAGGCAAATAAGGGCAATACTGAGTGATGAGTGCTCTGATGGAGATATGGTTGAGGTGATCTGGGAAGATATTGGATGAGCACCAGGTCCTGAGATGAGATGGGGTAAGCAACCAGAAAGGACTTATAGGAGGAGACATCTGAGCTGAGTCTTAAGGATGAGAAGGTTTTGTAAATAATTAAAAATAATTGGTGGAAGGAGAATAATTGGTGGAAGGAGAGGGAGGTGCAGAGGTGGGAATAAACATGGCTCCTCAGCAGAGCTCTATCTAGGTAGCTTATTACCCCCTGGGTATGATGGAGGTAGAGCAGGGAGAAGAGGCAGACAAGGCAGGTCAAGATCAAACTATAACAGACTATGTGTGGTCAGCTAGAAAGCTGAACTTTATCCTGGAAACAAAGAGGCCTTTGTAAGCAGAGCAGTGGGATGATTGGGTTCCCTTTTTATAAAGTTCTAAATGGAACATATAACTTTGAGGGTATTGCTCCTCCCCTTTCCCCTTAAATTTCTATTGCTGTGATTGGCATTTAATACTGATGATGTCACCTTTGTGCTACTCATTTAAGTTTTCAGCCATCCATTCAGCATCTTTCACAATTTTTTTTTTATTCTCTCCAGTGCTAAACTTTTGTTTCTATCTTCTTTATGAATGTTGTACTTTAAACCCTACCTAGGCATGCTGATAATTTGATTTTCATTAAAAAATGGTTTCTGATGACCAGTTATACTGATCATAGCTCATTTTTAACCTTCATATTGCTAAGTTGGTGTCCATTTCTCTGTTCTCATCTCCTTAATATATGCACACATGACATGGCTGATCTCTCCCTTCTCCTTAAAATCAATTTTTTTCTTTTTTCATTTGACTCTTAGGACACTGCTCACCTGGTTTCTGCCCAAATCCCTGGTCACTCTTTCTCTGTATACTATGCTGATTCTCTCTCATTTCTGCAGTCTCTAAACTTTTTGGTGCTCCAGGGCTTAGTTTTTGGACCTTGCCTCTTGTTTTTTTATATCTTGTCTCTTGGTTATCTTGTTCAAACTCATGGCTTTAAGTACTGTTTATACACTGGTGACTTCAAACTTCTTATTTCCAGCCCAAGCTGCCTGCTTGATATTTCTACTTGGAAGTGCAATAGGTATTTTTAGCTTAACACATGCAAATCGAACTCTTGATTTTTCTCCTAAAATCAGCCTTCTCATCTCATTTATTATAGCTCCATCCTTCCATCCTTCTGCCTTGGAGTCTGGTCAGGTTTTAGTTGTAGAGAGTATAATTCCTCTGAGTAGTTTAAACAGGAGAGGATTTATTACAGGATCTTAAACATTGCTGAATTGTTGAGAGGGCTGAAGAAAGAAACATTAGGTTGAACTTTTAGGAATGAATCCCCAAGGCTACACCACAGAACAAACAACCAAGGGACATGCTGCTTTTCCCATGGTGGGGAAGCCACTAGTTCTAGAACCAAAGTGTCACTGCCATGGTCAGGAAGCTGCTCCTACTAATGTAACTCTGAAATAAGATCTTACTTGCTCCATTTAATGTTGGCAAAAAGATTGACTCATATCCTAACTACTGATGTCTATGAAGTTAGTGACTAATTGCTGGAAACTTTGCAAATGCTTGCTGGAGAAAAACAGCAGACACCAACAAAAAATACATTTAAACTGTGATGCCAGCAAAAACAACAGAAGCAGAAGAAATGAGATATCTATCTCACTTCTGCCTTCCAAATATCATGCACGCACCTCTGACTGGCCATATCTAATTCGAGAACTGCAAACTTCAAGAGGTTCTGAATATGAAAGTATTTGCTTGTTTTGGCTTTAATTTAATTTTAAATTATTTTTATTCTGTCTCAATGTTTCCTTAGTGAAAAATATTTCCAGTGTCTACACTATGAAAGGGCATCAGAGGAGGTGAAATAAATGTGAGCCTCAGTCTACTACATCTATCCATTCCTCCCAAAGTCAAACATTTTTATTTTAAAAAATTTCAACTTCAAAAAATTAAATCACAGAGACTTCTGAGAAGATGGTGGGCTAGAAAGACATGGAACTTCTTCTTCTCTCCCAGAAAAATAGCTACAGGACAGGCAGAAATGGCCTGGAAAATAATGTTCTAGGGTTTAGGACACAGGGGAAAGGCTGGACACTGCCCAGAAGGGAGAGAGGCAAGGGAAAAGAATGGTGAAGGCAAAATTCGAGCACACTCGGACCAGGCTTTGAAATGAAAGGGCTTCCAAACAGCGCCATCTGCTGGTTGACCAAGGAAATGCATGTGAGGAATTAAAAGTAAATAAGAGGCATTTTCCTGCTTTACAACCTATCTCCCCAAGGCCCTTGGAAGCAGGTCTGCAACCTTTTCTTGGGTCTAAGGCCCAGATTTGAGGAGCTAACAGGGACAATCCTAAAGACCCAGAACAGGTTGAACCAAGAATCAAAGAACAGCAGTAACACACAACCTCCTCCCATTAAATCCATATGAAAGAAAGAGAAATTGAGCATCTGAATAAACTCACCATCATAATCAGATGCCTAGATATCATCAAAAAATTACAAGCCATACCAAGAAAATGGAAGCAGTGGCCCAAGCACAGGAATATATCAAATCTCCAGATGAGTTATAGGATTTGAGACAACTAATTAACGTGATTCATACAAATTTCCAAAATCAAATTAATGACTTGAAAGACAATATTGCTAAAGAGATAAAGAACATCAAGAAGACACTGAGCGAGCACAAAGAAGAATTTGAAAAACCTGAATTAAAAAGCATCAGAGCTTATTGGAATGAAAGACATCATAGGTAAGACCAAAAACACATTAGAGACATACAACAACAGACTCAAAATGATAAAAGAAAGAATAAGTGATACAGAAGACAGAACAGCTGAAATTGAAGAGATAGAGAAGAGAGAGTGCAAATAATGGAAAAAATGGATAAATTGAAGGAAAAAACACATGATCATTTCCGTTGATGCAGAAAAGGCATTCAATAAAATCCAATATCTTTTCTTGATATAAACACTTCAAAGGATAGGAATAAAAGGAAAATTCCTCAATATGATAAAAGGCATACATAAAAAACCCACAGCCAACATCATACTCAATGAGGAAAAGTTGAAAACTTTCCCTCTAAGATCAGGAACAAGACAAGGATGCCCACTGTCACTATTGTTATTCAACATTGTGCTAGAAGTTCTAAGTAGAGCAATTAGACAAGGGAAAAAAAGGCATCCAAATAGGAAAAGCGGAAGTAAAATTCTCACTGTTCGCAGATGACATGATCCTATATTTAGAAAATTCTGAAATGTCTATGACAAAGCTACTTGAGCTAATAAATAGTTCAGCAAAGTGGCAGGATATGAGATCATACAAAAATCAGTGATGTTTCTGCACACTAGTATTGAACAATCTGAGGAGGAAATCAGGGGAAAATTACAATAGCAGAAAAAAGACTCAAATACCTAGGAATCAATTTAACCAAAGAAGTAACAGGATCTCTATTCAGAAAAATACAAAACAATGCTAAAAGAAATCAATGAAGACCTAAACAAATAGAAAGACATTCCATGTTCATGGACTAGAAGACTACATATCACGAAAATGTCAATCCTACTGAAACTGATTTATAGATTCAATGCAATGCAATAAAAATTCCAACAGTCTACTTTATAGAAATAGAAATAGCAATTACAAATTTATATTTGGAAGGGAAAGTGCACCTGAATAGCCAAAAGCATTCTAAAAAAGAAGAGTGATGTGGGAGGAATTTCACTTCCTGACTTTTGAACTATGTTACAAAGCTACAGTGGCCAAAAACAGCATGGTGTTGGTATAAAGATAGAAACATTGATCAGTGGAATAGAATTGAGAGCCCAGAAAAAAACCCTCACCTCTATGGCCAACTGTCTTTTGACAAACCTGCCATATCCATGTTAACAGGACAAAACAGTCTCTTCAACAAATGGTACTGGGAGAACTGGATATCCATAACCAAAAGAATGAAAGAAGACCCCTAACTCACTCCCTATACAAGAATCAATTAAAATGGATTAACGACCTAAATATAAAAGCCAGGAGCATGAAAATACTAGAAGAAAATGTAGGGTAGGTGGTGGTTTCTTGGACCATATACCCAAAGCATGAGCAACAAAAGAATAAATAGATAAATGGGCCTCCTCAAAATTAAACACTTTTGCACCTCAAAGGAATTTTGCAAAAGGGTAAAAAGACATCCAAGTCAATGGGAGAAAATGTTTGGATATCACATATCTGATAAGAGTTTAATATCCATGATATATAAAAAGATGCTACAACTCAACAATAAAAAGACAAAAGAACTGTTTTAAAAAATGGGCAAAACACCTCTCAGTTGGAAGCAGAGTTGGGCATCACCATCTCAAAATCCTCAAGATAGAGGAATGAACAAATATAAGAGAGGAATGCAACTATGGGCTAAAGTAGAATTATTATTCTAGTAATGAAAGAACTTGGAATATTGATATAAAGGCCGTGGTCACCACAAGTTTCGAGGGGAAAGAGAGGGAAGAATAGGTGTAACATGGGGCATTTTTGAGACATTGAAACCATTCTGCATGATACTACAGTGATGGATAATAGCTATTATACATTTTGTCAAACCCTATAAAATTGTGTGGGTCAAAGTGTAAAACATAATGTAAACTGTAGACCATGGTTAGTAGTGATGCGTCAATTGTAACAAATATACCACACTAATGAAAGATGTTAATGGGAGAAAGTGTGGGCAGGGGAGGGGGTGGAGTATATGGAAATCCCTTATATTTTCAATGTAACATAGGAGGGTTGGAGGCCGCTAATATTGAGGTGGGCAGAAGTGGTTTGGGTGATTTGTGTTAAGGGAAGGCAAAGGTTTTGAAATGTGGGTGAGTGGGGGAGCTGGAATTACATGAGGGCAAAGGAAGTTGGTTGAGAGGACTTGTGGGGGGTGGCTTGGGAAGAACGGGTGTTGCGAGGCTCTCTGGTGGGGAGTCGCTGATAGTGAATCTGTACGAACGAGGTGAAAAGGGTGTTAGCTTGATCCTCCGCGAGTTGGACGATTCTTTTGATGGCCCATGGTCCGACTGCTAGTGCGACAAAAAGAATGATTAGAGGGCCTATAATGGGGAGAATGTAGGGGAGGGAGCATGACCAAACGGCAGAGGAACGTTGCTGGAGTAACCTGAGCGACAGCTGTAACATTGTTGCGGATGCAGGGAAGACGGAGGGGGCTGCTGCAGGGCAGCCGCAGTGGCTTCTGAGGAAATCAGACAGGGAGCAGCGGGGGCAGAGGTACCAAGGTCACTGGGGAGAGAAAGGGGCGGGAGGCGTGACAGAGCGCGTGGGGGAGCAGGGGGGTCTGGAGGTTTGGCAGGAGGTGGTGTGGTGACTGGGTGACTGGCGGGGCTAAGGGGAAGTATAGCTCCGCCCTCAGCGGAGGAGGGGAGTTCCGGATATAGAAGATTCCGCTTTTCAGGTGGTGAAGAAGGCGGAAGTGCACCATTTTGAGCGCGGTTGTTAATGGTTTTTGTCAGAGGTTTGGAAGCAGTATCAGAGTGTTCCAAGAGGTTGTTAAGCTGGAAGACCAAAGCGTTAGAGTTCTCACAGTCCTCCTCAGAAGAGGAGGGTTCCGAGAGGGAGACTTCTAGAGGCTTAGCGCCGAGGAGACAGGAGCGGATGGTAATGAGTGTGGGGATGAGGCCGGGAGGGAAGCGCTTGCCCTCATGCTCCATGGCAGATGTTACTCTGTCGATGAGCAAGCGATAGGTATCAGGATCCCAAAGATTAGATGTGAGAAGCCAGGGATTAAAAGAAAGCAGCAGGTCCCAGTAAGTTTGAAGCTGTTTAGCAGAGACCTTGCACTGGTGACAGGCGAGGAGGCTAGCGAGAGCTCTGACCTGAGGGGCTTGACGAGAGGAGAAGGAGGCTCCCATGGTCTAGGGACAAGAGCAGAACACAAAGAATAACGAGAGAGAAAAGGAGGAGGCAGAGAACGATCGGTGGAATAAGGGAAGAAGAGAGTCGGGGACAAAAATGGTAGAGGATGCTAAGAGAAAAGAGCAAGACAATTGGAAGGAGGAAAAAGAAAGGAAACCAGGGGACAAAGTGGCTAAAGCTCATAGGGAGGAAGAGGGAGGGGGTACCCCGGGGGCAAAAAGCCGAGTCAGAGAGAGAGAGAGGTACCGAAGGGAATAGGGGCCTGCCAAGTTATGGAGCAAGGCAGACGTAGTCCTTACCCGTTCGCGGAGGTTACCGGCCAGCGGCAGACGACTGTGCCCCACGTTGGGCGCCAGTTGTTGTGTTGGAGTTGTCGTGGGGCTGGGTAGGATGGTTGGGGGATTCGCACTGCAGCGTTCCGAGGGGTTTGGACGGCGGGAGAATGAAGGCAGCAGACAAGCGTTTTCTGGGTTCAGCAAACAGGAACTCTTTATTGAGGAAGTGCATCAAGTTTTATATCTTAGGTGGGAGGCAGGGCAAGCTAGGACTTGGGAGGGGAGGGTAAGTGTTAAGTGGGGATTGGCCTTGGTGTTGCTGGGGAGAATAGGTTATTTATAGAAGGCGGGAGGGTTGGTAGTTGGGGGAGGAAGGGGGAGAGGCAGAAGCTGCTTTGCTTAGCCCTTCTATTTTTGTGGCAGCCTCCAACAGGGGAGGGGGTGGAGTATATGGAAATCCCTTATATTTTCAATGTAACATTCATGTAATCTAAAATTCCTTTAAAAATAAAAATAATTTTTAAAAAATGGGCAAAATACTTGAATAGACATTTGCCCAAAGAGGAAACACAAATGGTGAAAAAACACATGAAACAATGGTCAGCATCACTAGCAATTAGGCAAATGCAAATCAAAGCATTTCATACCTACTATAATGGCCACTATTAAAAAGGCAGAGAACTGCAAGTGCTGGGGAGGATGTGGAGAGATAGGAACACTTATTCACTGTTGGCGGGAATGTAGACTGGTACAGCCACTGTGGAGGACTGTTTGGCACTTCCTAAAGAAGTTGAATATAGATTTGCAGCATGACCTTGCAATACCACTACTGAGTATATAGCTAGAAGAACTGAGAGCAATGACACAAACAGACGTCTGCACACCAGTGTTCATAGTGGCATTATTCACAGTTGCCAAAAGATGGAAACAACCCAGATGTCTATTAACCGATGAATGGATAAACAAACTGGTGTATACACATGATGGAATATTATGCTGCTATAAGAAGAAATGAAGTCATAAAGCATATGACAAATGGATGAACCTAGAGGACATTATGTTGAGTGAAGCAAGCCCGAGACAAAAGTGCAAATACTTCAGTGTATGATTGCACTGTTATGAATTAAATATATTGTACAAATCATGGAATTAATAACTTGAATATGGGTCACCAGAAAATAGAATGAGGTTAGAAAATGGAAAGCTGAGGGTTAACTTGTGCAGAATTGGTAAAAAGGATGTGTGTTAGTATTTGGAAATGAATAGAAAAGGTGAAAGCCCAACATAATGTTTGTACCTAGCAGTACTAGTATATGGATATGACAGTGGTTTAAAGGCAAAGTCTAAGGTCATGTATATTACTATAAGGAAAGCTAAAAAATGTAACATGGGACTGTATAGCATAGTTAAACTTCATGTGAAATATTAATATGGGTAATATTGTATAAATGTATAATACTATAAGATGATAATATCAGGCATAAAAACCATTATGCTAAGTGAAAGAGACCAGGCACAGAGTACTACATATTGTATGATTCCATTTATATAAAATGTAAATATAAATCAGTTTTTAAAGATGAATTTAGATTAGTGGTTATGTAGGGCTGGGGAAGAATAGAGGGATTGAGAAGTGACTGCTAAGGGATGTGGAGTTTTTATTTTTGGAGTAATGAAATTTTTCTAAAATTTTTTTGTGGTGATGAATACACAACATTGTGATTATACTAAAAGCCACTGATTATACACTTTGGATACATTGTATGGTATGTGAATATATATCAATAAAACTGCTTAAAAAAATAAACGTGCAAGAATAGCCAGAAATCTCAGCTATGTGTGGCAGGGGAAGCATAGAGAGAATCAAAGGTGATGAATTTTTTTGTTTGCTTGTCTGTTTTTTGTTTGCTTGTCTGTTTTTTGTTTATTATTATTGAAATAATGAAAATGCTCTAATAATGATTGAAGTGATGAAAGCACAAATACCAAATACCATTGATTGTATACTTTGGATCAATTGTATGCTTTAATAATATGTATCAATAAAATTATTTGTTTTAAAAAATAAAATAACAGACAAGACAGCTTAACAGATTATGGAAGCATTATTTAAAAGAAATCCTGCACAGGCACATTCATCTTACTTAGTCCTAAAAACAAACTCAATTGTTTCTCTAATGTTCTGAGAGATGATTAAATGAGCACAGATTGTTTAAATGACATGATCAAAGTCTCTTTGTTAATGAAGAAAATGAAGAAAAATCTTGGTCATATTTGTATCTCATCAAACTAAAATCATATACTTTTTTTGGCCTTTAGCATTGATATAGTACCTTCTTTGCCTTTGCTACAAAAATATTACAATATTACTGTTAACTATAGTCTGTAAGTTACATTAGTTGTATTTTCCCATGTATCACTATATTCTTAATATCTTGTAATATTTAAACTTTTCATTTCTGTATCATTATCAGATATTGGCATAGCTACAGTGTACTGAGATCCCAAACAATAATTACTTAAGCAAGGCACAGGTTATCCCTCTCACATAAAAGTCTAATCCGGTAAAGAGATTTCAGTTTGAGAAAACACCAAAGGACCCATGCTTCTTTGGGTTTTTAGGTCAGCTGTCCCTACCTGGTTGAAGATGGCTCATCATTGTGGCCAAGAGGGAGAACACACTCTTTTCCCTTCTCCAGCACACACTGGATCTTGCATATATTATTTTTGCTCACATCCCACTTGACCTGAAGTTTTCATGTGGCCATGCATAATTACAAGGGCAACTGAAAAATGTCCTTCTTCTGGACAACCTTTGGTTCAGCTGAATATTCTAATACTAAGGAAGATAGGGAGAATAGGCATTAAGAGATACCAACACCCTCTGATGTATTGTCATCCTTTATTTCTATTTTTATACATACTGCACATCCAAATCCATCAGCAAATCCTGTTGGCTGTACTTTCAATTTATATACAAAATCTAAGCACTTCTCTCCACCCTTACTTACCATGCTAGTCTATCCTACTGAGCTAGTTTAACAAACCATCTGCTCCCACTCCTGCCCGCGGATTATTGCAGTAACCTTTTATCTACTTTCCTTGCTTTTTCCCTTCCCTACCCATATCTGAGTCTAGTTTTAATAAAGCAGCAAGTATTATCTTTTAAAATAGAAATCAAATCGTGCTACTCCTATTTAAATTCTCCAGTGGCTCCCCATCTGACTAAGGAAGAGCAGATGAACTTGAAATCAATCATCTGTCTGTTGTGGTCCCTATCTCCTCATTACTTCTTCATCTCCTACTTCCTTCCTCCTTGCTCATTCGACTCCAAACCACAGTGGCCTCCTTGTTGCTTCTTGAAGACTTCAGGTTCATGCTCCCTGCTACCTCGTTCCTTTGCATTTCCTATGTCCTTTTCCAGAAAGAGCCTTCTTTTGTTTATTATTGTAGCTCATTCTTTTTATTTTTCTTAGTTCTCCTCTGCAAGGCACATTCCAATTGGCATTCCTCTCACCAGAGTCCCTGTTTGCCAACAATGGGTGTTCTTGTTCTTTTCTATCTTTGCCAAATCAGGAGATGGGAAATTATGCCTTATGGTTTTTAATTGTCTTTTCCTTGATTATTATATGCATTAAACATTGTTTTCTTTAAATTTTAGCAGTTTTAAAAAATCTTTTGCCAAATGCCAGTTACCCTCTTTATCCAGTTTTTTGTGTATTAGTGAGATGACAGATGTGAATATTATTTTATTGAAATCATTTCTTTAAAATAAAAAAGGAAACATGCCATCTACATTTCTTTTAAAAAAAATAACATTTTTTACTGAATTTAACTTAGTTTTGTTACATGTATTTTTTTTTTTCTTTTAGGTTCAATCTGATGCGGCACAGAACTATACTGTCTTCTACTCAATCAGTGGACGTGGGGTTGACCAAGAACCTTTAAATTTGTTTTACATAGAAAAAGACACTGGAAATCTGTTTTGTACCCGGTCTGTAGATCGTGAGCAATATGAAGTTTTTGATGTGAGAGTTTTATTTATATAAAACTTTAAATTATTGAGCTATGCTTCTGCTGATACTCCATCTACTCTTTTGTATCTACTTGTAGATTATAAAGTATATCTTAAAGTCAAAGGAAAGTAGACAATACAATATTTTGGAGTACTAAGTCTGCTGTTTTTTCCTTAACCTCTGCTAGATAAGGCTTAAATGAAGCAAAGAAATTTAATTATATTTGGGTGTAAATTCCAAGAAATTTCCAGGAAGAATTATTTTGCTAATGAGATACATTCTTTGATAATTGATAATTTTCTTTTCTCCACATGCATGTCTACAGGTGATTGGAAGGGTCCTTTTTCCTCTTCTGCTCTAACAGCTTTTTTTCTCTTCCCTCCACATGCATGATTCTCTGACCATGCTCAAGAACTTGATAGGGAAGTAAATGTGGGTGGCCAGACCCAAACAAGGAATAATAAGCCACATCTCAGATATGGATAAGCTAAATGGGGAATAATTCAGATAATTTTCAATATGATATGGTAAATGCTATGGAGTCATGTGGCTATCCCTGTTGTAGAGGGGGAATGGTTCCCCATAGGAAAGAGGAATTCTGTTGCTAGAAGAATAGGGAAGAGCTGCTAGGTAGTAAACAGTGACAGATGTCTACCATATGACATTTCTTTGCTTATGGTTAGAAAAACTTCAACTCAGTATCATAATCAGACACTGAAAAAAATATATTCTATTCGACATTATTTTGCCTTTGGCTAATTAACCATGGGGAAATTGTTAAATATATTTTATTAGAAAAACTCTTACAAAAATGTGATCTATGAGGTAAAGTAATAAAAGGGCTTGGTAGTATCAAGATTGGGAATTATTGCTTTATTTAGATGATTTACTGGGACTTTTCCCAGTGCAGTGAGTTTAATTGCTCTCCCAAATATAAATTTTGATAATTGGAAGAATAATGACTATAATCTGAGTCTCTGTGTTCACACTTAATTTCTCAGTCTAGTGGACTGGGTCACCCCTGACTCCATTGTACTCTGACCTAAGTTTTATTTGAAGGGTAACTATCTCTACAAATTACTGGATGCTCCTTTGCTCTAGTTAACATAAAGTGTTTCTCCATTTGATGATATGATAAAAAGGCACAAATTAAAAGTCTTTGAAGTGTCTCATTATTGAAAAGATGTATGAAGTAGGTAGTAGTTAAAGCATCTTATTTTCTCTTGCTAGAATCTTATATCAGTTGTCTGCGTCACTTGATTTTTCCTGTTTTATAGTTGATTGCCTATGCATCAACTGCAGATGGATATTCCGCAGATATGCCTCTACCACTGCCCATCAGAGTGGAAGATGAAAATGACAACTACCCTCTTTTTACAGAAAAAAAATATTATTTTGAAGTTCCAGAAGGTAGTAAAATAGGTAAGGCTACTTTTCAGAATAAAATTTATTATTATGTTATATGTTTGTGTACGTTTTTTGAGACACTGAGTCTTTTATTCTCATGATGAGATCATTCTGTAATAACATTGGAGGTGTATCTATTCTCCAGAATATATTTAATCCCATCGAATCAATTCAATATGTAATTTACCAGATATTACAGGAGATTTGGTATTGTCAATATAATACCAATTAAATATAAAAGTAGCTAATAATTATTCAAGCTTTGCACCAAATTTGCCTTAAGTGTTTTATTTCATTTTCTCAGTATGCAGTTTGTCATTATTCTCATCTTCAAGAGAAGACATGAAGGGTAGAATGGGTAATAAAACTAAAATGAGTATGGATATTTTTTATTAGGTTTCATTTGATTGATTGATTTATATGAAGAACCTTCACAGTAAATGCTGGGAATAGCTTTAGAAAAACTTAATTTGTGGGTTTTTCATCTCAAACACTTGTTCCCACATGTGGAAAGCCAAAGTGTTTCAGTTTAGTTGGCTCTTAAACATGGCATTCATGATGCTTTCTGAGACTTGCAATATGAAAATTACCACTCACAATAAAGTTGAAAGAAATGTGACTCAATCATAAAGGTTGGCTTTGCTAACTTGCCTATTAAAGTTTCTAGTAGCTACTTAGGTCTTCACTGTATTATTATTATTATTATATATATTTTTTTTCAAAGATTTTATTTATTTATTCATTTATCCTCCCCCTGCTGCTTGCGCTCACTGGGTCAGCCAACCACTCCGTGCGGGCGGGCCTGCCCCCACCAGGAGGCCCCGGGAACCGAACCCAGGCCGCCCATATGGTAAACGGGAGCCCTACTGACTGAGCCACAGCCGCTTCCCGACTGCTATACACTTTTATATTTAACTTTGAAAATTTGATTTGATAGATGGTAACTTCTTTATGCTCACACTGTACAATTAAAAAAATAATAAAGATCTTTGGTTTTGGGTTTAGGAATGCTAGTTTTGATTTAAGGTCTATTAATTCACTGTGGGAACTTGTGCAAGTCCCTTGGAGTTCCTTTACCTGTAAAATGAGTTTATTACATTAGATAAACTATGATATTTTCAGATTCACAATGACATAATTCTGTTATATTTTCACTTTACAGAAAGGGATGATTAGTTTCAGATTCTTTGTTGAGGATTCTAGTCTCTTCAGTGGTAACAGGGAAGAATCAAGGGCAAACACTTCATGCCTGTCAGACCAGTTAAGGCTGTGGTGTTCTGAACTAAGAAGTGTTCTTTGATCTTAAGTCACATGCAGAGGGTTTGGCAGAGAGTGCTCAATGAACATTGAAGTAGAGCACTTACGGGCAGGAATTTTCAAGTCAAGATTTTAGGAAGATTGTATTCTGTGACAAGTTAAAGCAGTTCTAAATCCAGAGAATTAAAATAATGCTTACAGCTTCTTGGTCAGTGAAATTGCAGAAGGAAACTATTTTGCCATACAAAGATTATAAACTTGTTTCCTATGAAGAGATAAATATCATTTATTTTCTTACAGTAATAAGATTACTTCAAATTGATCTGCTGATGAAATCGTGTCATTACATATAAATATGCAATCGAACCTTCTCTACAGTGATTATTTTTAACTCTAAGGATGTATTATAATGACAAAAGTGTTTAATTGCATTAAGAGTTTTATTCTTCTTTTAGTTCCTTCATATACCGTATTTCAGTGAATATGCATGTGTTGGCATGTGTAGGTGTATATGTTAACCTTGGCCAGCCTTACATACAGGGCTCTAAGCGCAGTGGATCTATGCACAGTATTTTCATGGGGATTGCAACACTCTCCTTACACTGTAAGAATGCCTTCTTATATACCCTTTGATACCTGAAATCCTTTACCAGGGCATTATTCTTACATTCCACACAGTTGCCAAATATGAATAACCCTAACTGACAAAAGAGGTGACTTAAATTCACCCTGAATGGTAAATAGTATGAAATCTTTTCTGGAGAGTTCAGTAGGGTTGAAGACAGTGTGGTGTGGATACAAGGAACGAGGCAAATTAGGGGCAAGCAAAAAAGATCGTAGAAAGGAGAGTCTGGGGCTACTATTGTAATGACCATCTATATAGTTATATCTGAAATCAGCCTTGATTCAGCTATTAATCAAAAACCTAGTTTTAAAAATCTGAATTATGTAAAAGGAGACATGGTCTGTTCTTCCAGGTAGGCTGTTATTGCAAACTCTTGGAAAATGCATTGAAATTATTCTTGATTGCCATTAAAATTTTTTTTTTAGACGTTTGTGATCAAATATTTTTTTAACTGTGAGCAAAATAAAGTGTAACTTGATTCCTGACATCAGTGTTTTCTGTCATATATTTGGAGTCATCTTTATCAGTACTTCTAAATATGCAATGCTTCTGGTAGTAAATATATTTTAAATTTGATTTCCCCCATCATTCTTAAAATTGTAAAACACAGATACAGTGAAAATTACTTAATGTATTTTGCCATTCTGGAAATTAAATACTATTTTTTTTAAAAAATATGTAGGTACTACAGTGGGAGTGGTTTGTGCCACGGACTTAGATGAACCTGACACGATGCATACGCGCCTGAAGTACAGCATTTTGGAGCAGAAGCCAAGATCACCTGGGTCCTTTTCTGTGCATCCTAGCACAGGTGCCATCACCATGACCTCTCATTCTCTAAATAGAGAGGTAGCCTTTACACTCTATAGAATATTATTTTACCGATGGTCAGAAAAACTCTTCCAGCAATTTGCTGCCATTTGCTATCCTATGGATTAATTGTTTCTATTTTAGGCATAAGACAATAAGAATTCTTGGTATTTTACCCATTTTTATATTATTTCTATTTACTTATTTAAGAAGAACCCTAAAGAATAGAAATAGACTAGTTGGTATCTGGGAGTGGTGCGAATGTAAATAAAAAGATCTTTCTTGTGAAAGTTATTATTATTGGACATTATTTTATATCTTGTGGGTGGCTAATTAGTTCCAGCTCAGTAATGGCTTCAATTCTCATGTGAGATGATTAGTTTTGCTTGTTCTTTGAATATAGATCATACCTTGATTCCTATCCAGTTTATTATAGATTTATGCTTTTATCAGGAAGGAATTAGTTGAGATAAAGCTGATGGATAATTAAAAATCTATGACATTATTTGAATGATAGTATTGGCATATTGTCATATGTATAATATTCTGTATTCAATTTCCTCATGAATAATTTTATTTGATCTTTGTTATATCTTTATTTGACTAAATAGGTGTTATATCCATTTTCTAGAGGAGAAATTTATGTCAGAAAGATTGATTGCCTTGTCCAAGGTTAAATTACTGCATAGAATCTTCTAATCTCTTGCTGTTGCTCTGAGCATTTTGTCAGCATATATTTAACACCGAGTCATGCATTACTGATCAAGGCAGATGAATCAACTTCATATGTACCATGATAGCTTTATTTTGTTACTAATACCTTAGTGGTTCATAATGCAAGCAAATAATGAAAATAGAAGGATTGCCATGACTTGGAGAGATGTTATAAAGAGGAAAGCAATGGGATTTGATGCCAGAGAGGAAGTGAGAGATGGAGGAAACCTGTAAAAAGAAATAGGAGTACAAAGGTTTTAGTTATTGTTTATTTTTTGAGGGGTGGGGGCTTTCCAGGTAACAAAACACAATGGTAATAATAAATAGGAAAGTTTGAAGAGGAAAATATGAATGTGTTTTCCTATCTGGGAAGTAAGTAGAGATGATATAGCACTCAAGGGAAAACAAGGTTTTTCCCTTATTTATTACAGACCGAAAAAACGAGCTCGGACAAATGAAATAATTTAAGATTGCTTAGTTTGTGAGACACAGATTTAAAGTCAAATCCAGGTCTTTCTGGTGGAAAAAATCTAGTGGGATTTTATGGGGGAACAATTAACAGGGGTTGTTGAGGGGTACATCACAGGAAGTGTAGAAATGAACAAAGGACCTAAAGAAACAGTGAATTGAGGGAAAGAAAAGACAAGGTAGCAGAGTCTGGGAGGCTATGGGAGGCGAATTTCAGGGTGGGAATGCTGGTTTCCAATATGGAAGGCAGGTCAAGTAAAAGGAAGACTGAGGGATGATATATAAGGAAGCAGAAAATGAAGAATCAAAGAATGAAGCGGCTAATGAATAAGAAGATAAAGGAGAAAGTCAATAACCTAATGACTTCATTTCATCCTCATCACACCATCAAGACTCCATTTGCAGAAGTCATCAAAGACCTAATGGTCATGTCTTCTAGCTGCTTTTAAAGTTCCTGTCTGTGGCTGGACTTATCCAAACTTTTTTTCCATTGGATTTCTGGTTCTCCTGCTTCTCTGAATTTTCCTTTTTGGTGTCCTTAGCTCAGTCTTCATATATCCTCATTCCTGAAATGCTATTGCTCCTTGGAATTATATTCTCAGCTCTTCTCATCCTGTAATCTCTCCTGGATATTCTGATTCATAATTTTAACCACTATGTACTGATGACTCCCAGATCAGTTTTTCTAGGCATAATTTCTCTCTTAAGTATGGGGCCATATATCCAGGTGCCTCTGGACATGTCACCTTGATTTCCCATAGACAATAACTTTGAACATATGCAAAACAAAACTCATTGTTTTCACCCTTCCTTGCCAACCTTGCTAGGGCTCACTTTCTCAGGGAAGCTGTATTCCTGTATTGGTCCAAGTAAGACTCCTGAGCATCTTTCTCAAATCCTTCCTCTCCCTTAACTAGTGTATATAATCTGCTATCAAGTCCTACTCTATTCTAGCTCCCAGGGACCTTTCCTGTTAACCCTCTTCTCTGTCTGTGTTGTTATTGCCTTTGATTTTGACCACCTGACTTAGACGGCTGCAGGAACACCCTAGCTGGTTGCTCAGCTCATTCTAATTTTGTTCAACCTTCCTTTAAGAATACTCTTTCTAAAACTCAAATGTTCTTATTTTGTGCTCCTCCATGACTCTCATTTAAAACTTTCACTATGACCTGTTGCTTTCGCTATACTTGTTTTTTTAGGATATTAAATAATTTGTTTATTGTACTGCATTTACAAAGAAAACAGGCAATGCACCCAGCAGAAAGAATAAAAAATGTGTTCAGGCTTATATTTTTAACTGACAGGAAATAGAAATCCTTTAATGAGATCATGGAAATTTAACAAGATTGTAATTAAGCTCAATAAGTGTATGTAGGGTTCTTGAAAGATCAAGTTCTACAGGTACCTCTTTTTACATCTTCCACATTACCTGGCTTCTTAAATCATGGGGAAGTCTTTAGAATAGTGGGAAAATGTTTTGAAAATGAAGTTGTAAGTTCTTTCTCTTATTAAAATTTTCCTTCATTTATGTCAAAGTGTATGTTTAAATTTTCTCAAAGTGTAAGTCTAAATTCTTTATTTGGCTCTCTGTAATTTAACCTCTGCCTACCTTTTTGGCTTCATCCCTGCCTAACAATTTCTTAGAGTATATGAATAAAAGCATGGATATACAAAATAGTAGAATGTACAATTAAGGTTTCATTTATAGATCGAAACAAAAAATTTCAAGACTAATTAAATATTTGCTTTGTTTTCAGGTTGTAGACAAGTACATACTAACAATGAAAGTACAAGACATGGATGGTCAATTTTTTGGATTGATGACTACATCAATTTGTACCATAACAGTAAAAGATTCTAATGACAATGCACCCATGTTCAAACAAAATGCTGTAAGTATAGAATATCAAATTCTGCCTCTACTTTGTCTATTACAATTTGTTATTTAATCTAATTTAATAAAATATTTATCACACTTCAAACTATATGAATAATATTAAAATTTAAATAGCTGACATATAAATCTCTTTTAGTTATGCATATTAGTATTTACATTATCTCCCTCTCATTAAGGACCAGTGACATTAGAGTTTTCATTTGTCATAAAGTCCTTCTTTCATTTAAAAATAACCCTTAATGAAACAATACTATTTGTGGAGTATGGTTTTATAATGATCTATGTAAAAACTCTTAAGAACAAGTAAGTACCTTTGGAATGGAAGAAAGATTTTATTTTCCTTTAAAAAGTTCTATTTATAAAGTAAGTTTGTAATGAGGTCTTTCTCTTTCAGTATAAAACATCAGTAGAGGAAAACACGTACAATGTGGAAATCTTACGGTTATCTGTAGAAGATAAGGATTTAATTAACACTGCCAATTGGAGAGCCAATTACACCATTTTAAAGGGCAATGAAAATGGACATTTCAAAATCAGTACAGACAAAGGAACTAATGAAGGTGTTCTCTGGGTTGTAAAGGTATGGTAATAATAAATAATTGACAACATGGCAAGTCTACTCATTTTAATCAACCAATGGTTATATCAACTACATAATTTCAGTTCAGGGACTCTATAAGTTGGAAGATAACTTAAAATATATTTAGTCCAGCAGTTCCATCTAGTGCTTGCCTTTTTTCTATAATTTCATTACCAGTTACTAGTTACCTAGCTTATGCTTGAACATTATCAATTATGAGGCTCTCCAAATTTCTATTGGAAACTTATTTTATAGCTGGAGAGCTCTGATTCTCAGATCTTCTTACTTCTATGTACCTAATTTTTTTTTTTTTCACCTTATAATCTGTGTTATTGGTCCTGGTTCTACCTTTAATGCTATACAAAACAGGCATAATTCTTTTGAAAGATTTGCTATGTCCATTTGAGACTTGCCTTTTCTAGGGCAAATATTCCCAATTCCTCTATTCCTTACACTATATAATTTAGAACCCTATATACCTCTCACTCCTTTTTTTTTGAATATATGCCTGCTTGTCTCTGATAAAGGTGATATTGAAGATGAAATATACTATTACAGCAGACAGCAGTGAATGAACCCATTCTTTGTTCTATATATTGTTGTTTGGTTCCACTATCTATGGCACAGGTTGTGAGGACAGGAAGACCCTATTTGGTAAGGACCCTTGGCTTTATATTCCTAGCTCAGAACAAGGAAGTAGTGTGTCCTGTGGGCAGGTGTAGGGGTCACTCATTGAATAAAGGAGGCTTATCTGTCAATAATAATATAGTGCATCTTTGGTACATAAACTTATCTATTTACAGTTATTCACTCTGTAAAAGTTTTCAGAAATTATATACTAAGGCTTGGCAAGTTCTGTCCAGATATGAATAGTCAAATATATTTGTTCTGGATGATTCTTAATATCAAACCTCTCCATATTTCAGTTTTCTATAATATGGTTTGCTCAAATTAAGTAATGTGGTTTGCCAAACACTAGCTACTTAAAAAAAAACGAAGCTCTGTAATTGAGAGTAATAGTAAAGGAAATAAGGAAATGGTACCATTTGCTTTAACCTCCTTGTTTTAGTTTGCCAAAAACTGTGGAAAGCAATATACCAGAAATGGACTGTTTTTTACAGTGGGGGTTTATTGGCTTGCAAGCTTAGAGTTCCAAGGCTGATGAAAGTGTCCAAATCAAGGCATCCTCAGGTGATGCTTTCTCCCTGAAGACTGGCTGCTGACCGTCAGGCACATGGCAGTGTCTGCCAGCCTCTGCCCATCTCTTCTTTTTCTTCTGGGCTCTCTTGCTTTCAGCTTCTGGCTGCTCCATTTGTGGCTTTCTGTCTCAGCTTCTGTGGGTTCCTCTCTGAACTCCTTTGTCTCTGTATGTCTCTCTCCCTGTTCATCCCATTTATCAAGGAGTTTAGTAAGAGGATTAAGACCTATGCCTTACTCAAGTAATCCAGTAAAAAAGTCCCACTTATAATAGGTTCACACCCACAGGAATGGATTAGCACTAAGGAAATGATCTTTTCTGGGGTCCATAAAAGCCTCAAACTACCACATCACTAATTTGTGCAAATCAATTCAGACTTCATTTGTATTCCCCTGAAAATAGAGTTCCAAACAAGGATTTCAATGTGGGTAGTTATTTAGGAAGTGGCTGCTAGGGAGCCAGAGAAGCAAGAGTGAGACAGGGAAGGATGGAAATCCAGTAAAGTCTGCATTATTGAGCTGGACACTGCTGCTGTTCAATCATGCAAGGAATTGTGTAGAACCTACCTTAGACTTACCTTTCAAAGACAGATACCTGAGGTATTTGCCCATGAAATCCCACCCCAGCATCCATCTCTCACTGGTTAAGGATTTCACCCAGGGATTCTCAACTACCCTGTACTTCTTTGTTGGGCTGTGCTTGCTCATGGAACTCCCTGGCTTTGGAGAAAACCCTAAGATGTGAATCCATCCGTATAAATGGGAGCAATCCACGGCTGCAGCTGAAGTGTGGAGTGGCTGGGGGTTCTGTGGTGTGTAATTCTTTTGAAAAGGGCCACTATGCTTCTGCTATAGTTTCCAGGGCTGGATACATACATTGTACAGGGAGTCTCCTAAAAATTGATGTTGGCAACAGATGAGTTGTAAAAGGTTTCTCCTGTAACCCTTCCCTGCCCCTTAACTTCTTTCTGTAAATAAATGAAGGTGGTGCTTGGGTCTTGAATGAATAGACCATGCCAACTACAATAGCTCAAGTCAGAGACACAAGCTCAGCTCTTCAGAGTGCTCTCTCTCTGCTCCTTGGTCAGAACCTACTCCTCCTGTCCGTCTCATTCAAGGCCTTTACTCAGCACTTATCTGGAGAAACCTCATCATCATTTTATCTCAATGGTTCTTTCTTATTTAGGGAGAGAGTATGTAAATAATAGAAATTAAATTCATACTGTCTGTTTCTGACCAATACAAAATTATCTCTAGTAAACTTTCTCAAAAGATGATATTTTAAAACAAATAGTGTTTTTTATTTTGCTTTTTTATTTAACTTTATTTGTACATTTAATAATTGAAAATATAAGCAATTAAAAACTAAAAAGTAAACGCAGATGAATAAATTTATACATTTCTCAATTAAATGTAATGGATACATATAAATTTATTTATTTATTTATTTATTTTTTTAATCAAATAGTATGTTACACAATATATTTGGTTCATAGTAACACATTCATACAGTTATTTGTCCTTTCGTGTCTGGCTTGCTTCACTCAACACAATGTCCTCCAGGTTCATCCATGTTGTCATATGCTTTACGACTTCATTTCTTCTTACAGCTGCATAATATTCCATCGTGTGAATAGACCACAGTTTGTTTATCCATTCATCTGTTGATGGACACCTGGGTTGTTTCCAACTTTTGACATTGATGAATAATGTTGCTATGAACATCGGTGTGCAGCTGTCTGTTCGTGTCACTGCTCTCAATTCTTCTGGGTATATACCCAGTAGTGGTATTGCAGGGTCACGTGGCAAGTCTATATTCAACTTCTTTAGGAACTGCCAAACAGTCCTCCATAGTGGTTGTACCATTCTGCATTCCCCCCAACAGTGAAGAAGTGTTCCTATCTCTCCATATCCTCTCCAACATTTGTAGTTCTCTGTCTTTTTAATAGTGGCCATTCTGATAGTTGTAAAATGATATCTCATTGTAGTTTTGATTTGCATTTCCCTAATCATGAGTGATGTTGAGCATTTCTTCATGTGTTTTTTTTTCCATTTGTATTTCTTCTTTGGAGAAATGTCTATTCAAGTCTTCTGCCCATTTTTTAATTGGGTCATTTGTCTTTTTATTGTTGAGTTGTAACATCTCTTTATATATCCTGGATATTAAACCCTTATCAGATATGTGATTTCCAAATATTTTTTCCCATTGAATTGGTTGCCTTTTCACCCTTCTGACAAATTCCTGTGAGATACAAAAGTGTTTAATTTTGAGGAGGTCCCATTTATCTAGTTTTTCTTTTGTTGCACGTGCTTTGGGTGTAAGGTCCAAAAAACCACCACCTGCTACAAAGTCTTGAAGATGTTTCCCTATATTTTCTTCCAGTACTTTTATGGTCCTGGCTTTTATATTTAGATCTTTGATCCATTTTGAGTTGATTCTTGTATAGGGGGTGCGAATAGGGGTCCTCTTTTATTCTTTTGGTTATAGATATCCAGTTCTCCCAACACCATTTGTTGAAGAGACTGTTTTTTCCCATCAGCGTGGGCTTGGTAGGTTTGTCAAAAACCAGTTGACTGTATAGGTGAGGGTTTATTTCTGAGTTCTCAGTTCTATTCCACTGATCGATATGTCTATCTTTATGCCAGTACCATGCTGTTTTGACCACTGTAGCTTTGTAATATGTTTCAAGGTCAGGCAGTGAAATTCCTCCCACATTGCTCTTCTTTTTTAGAATGCTTTTGGCTATTCGGGTGCACTTACCCTTCCAGATGAATTTGGTAATTGCCTTCTCTAATTCTGTAAAGTAAACTGTTGGGATTTTGATTGTATTGCATTGAGTCTATAAATCAGTTTGGGCAAGATTGACATCTTCACGATATTTATTCTTCCAATCCATGAACATGGAATGTCTTTCCATTTGTTTAGGCCTTTTTAAATTCCTTTTAGCATTGTTTTGTAGTTTTCTGCATATAGGTCCTACACTTCTTTGGTTAAGTTAACTCCTAGGTATTTGAGTCTTTTTGCTGCTATTGAAAATGGAATTTTCCCCCTGATTTCCTCCTCAGGTTGTTCGGTACTAGTGTACAAAAACATTACTGATTTTTGCTTGTTGATCTTGTACCCTGCCACTTTGCAGAACTCATTTATTTGTTCAAGTAGCTTTGTCGTGGATACTTCAGGATTTTCTAAGTACAGGATCATGTCATCCACAAACAGTGAGAGTTTTACTTCCTCTTTTCCTATTAGTACAATGTTGAATAACAGTGGTGACAGTGGGCATCCTTGTCTTGTTCCTGATCTTAGGGGGAAAGCTTTCAACCTTTCCCCATTGAGTATGATGTTGCCTGTGGGTTTTTCATATATGCCTTTTATCATATTGAGGAATTTTCCTTTTATTCCTATTTTTTGAAGTATTTTTATCAAAAAAGGATGTTGGATTTTGTCGAATGCCTTTTCTGCATCTATTGAGATGATCATGTGGTTTTTTCCCTTCAATTTGTTAATGTGGTGTATTACATTGATTGATTTTCTTATGTTGAACCAGCCTTGCATACCAGGAATAAATCCCACTTGGTCATGATGTATAAGTCTTTTGATATGCTGGATTCGATTTGCAAGTATTTTGTTGAGAATTTTTGCATCTATGTTCATGAGAGAGATTGGTCTGGAATTTTCTTTTCTTGTGGAATCTTTATCTGGCTTTGGTATTAGGGTGATGTTGGCTTCATAAAATGTGTTGGGTAATTTTCCCTCCTCTTCAATTTTTTGGAAGAGTTTAAAGAGGATTGATGTTAATTCTTTTTGAAATGCTTGGTAGAATTCACCTGTGAAACCATCTGGTCGTGGACTTTTCTTTGCTGGGAGATTTTTGATGACTAATTCAATCTCCTTAATTGTGATTGGTTTGTTAAGTTCTTGTATTTCTTGTAGTGTCAGTGTAGGTTGGTTGTGTGTTTCTAGAAATTTGTCCATTTCATCTAGGTTGTCTAGTTTGTTGGCATATAGTTTCTCATAGTATCCTCTTAGGATTCTTTTTATTTCTGTGAGGTCATTTATAATTTCCCACCTTTCATTTCTGATTGTATTTATTTGCATCTTCTCTCTTTTTTCCTTTGTTAGTTTAGCGAGGGGTTTCTCAATTTTATTGATCTTCTCAAAGAACCAGGTTTTGGTTTTGTTAATTTTCTCTATTGTTTTTCTGTTCTCATTTTCATTTATTTCTGCTCTAATCTTTATTATTTCTTTCCTTCTCCTTGCTTTGGGATTGGTTTGCTGTTCTTTTTCTAGTTTCTCTACTTGTTCAGTTAAATCTTTGAGTTTAGCTCTTTCTTGTTTTTTAATATAGCCATTTAGGGCTATAAATTTCCCTCTCAAGACTGCCTTCACTGTTATCTATCCCATAAGGTTTGATACGTGTGGTCTCATTTTCATTTGTCTCAATTTATTTATTGATTTCACTTGCAATTCTTCTTTGACCCACCGAATATTTAGGAGTGTGTTGTTCAGTCTCCTGAACATTTACTTTTTGCAAATTTACTTTTTTCCTGTCTGTTATTGATTTCTAGTTTCATTCCATTATGATCTGAAAAGGTGCTTTGTATAATTTCAATCTTTTTATATTTATTGAGAGCTGTATTGTGACCTAACATGTGGTCTGTCCTGGAGAAAGATCTATGGGCGCTTGAGAAGAATGTATAACCCGCTGAGTTTGGATGCAGTGTTCTGTATATGTCTGTTAGATCTAACTTGTTTGTCATATTTTTCAAGTTCCCTGTTTCCTTGTTGATCTTCTGTGTAGTTGTTCTATCTAATGATGTAAGAGGGGTGTTGAAGTCTCCGATGATTATTGTAGAAATGTCTATTTCTCCCTTCAGTTTTTCCAGAGTTTGTCTCATATATTTTGGGGGCACCCTGGTTAGGTGCGTAGATATTTATGACTGTTATATCTTCCTGGAGGATAGTCCATTTTATTAATATATAATGGCCTTCTGTATCTCTTATCACTTTTTTGCATTTAAAGCCTGTTTTGACTCATATTAGTATAGCTACCCCTGCTGTTTCCTTTTACTATTTGCGTGGAGTATTTTTTTCCAACCTTTTACTTTCAGTCGGTTTGTATCCCTGGGTCTGAGGTGAGTTTCTTGTAAGCAGCATATGGATGGCTCATGTTTTTTTGTCCATTCTATCAGCCTGTATCTTTTGATTGGGGAATTTAATCCATTCACATTCAATGATATTACTGTAAATACACTATTTACTTCCTCCTTTTTATTTTTTGGTTTTCATATATCATCTTGTTTTTGTTTTTGTCTCTCTTTTTACTCTTTTAGTTATCATTTCTGCTATTCTTTCTTCTGTGCTCTCCTCCAAGCCTCTCTGTCCTGTCTTTTTCTTTCAGGTTCTAAGGCTTCTTTTCATATTTCCTGCAAAGGTGGATTCTTTTTTGCAAACTTTCTTAGTTTCTGTTTGTTAGTGAATACTTTATACTCACCTCCATATTTGAAGGACAGTTTTGCTGGATAAAGGATTCTCGGCTGGCAGTTTTTCTCTTTCAGTTTCCTAATTGTATCATACCACTGTCTTCTCACCTCCATGGTTTCTGAAGAGAAATCTGCACTAAGTCTTACTGGACGTCCCTTGTATGTGATCATTTGCTTCTCTCTTGCTGCTCTGAGAATTTTCTCTTTATCTTTGACATTTAACATTCTGAATAGTATGTGTCTTGGCATAGGTCTATTTGGATTTATTTTGATTGGGGTACGGTGTGGTTCTTGGACATGTAATTTCATTTCTTTTGTGAGAGTTGAGAAATTTTCAGCTATTATTTCCTCAAATACTCTTTCTGCCCCTTTTCCTTTATCTTCTCCTTCTGGAACTCCCATGACACGTATGTTGTTGCGTTTTGTGTTGTCATTCAGCTCTCTGAGGCCCTGCTCAATTTTTTCCATTCTTTTCTCTCTCTGTTCTTTTTTTTCTTCAATTTTAGCTGCTCTGTCTTTGGTATCACTTATTCTTTCTTTGGTCATTTTGAGTCTGCTGTTGTATGCCTCAAATGTGTTTTTGACTTCACTTATTGTGTCTTTCATTCCTATAGACTCCGTTACTTTTCTGTTCAGGATTTCAGATTCTTCTTTGAGTTCGCTCAATGTCTTCTCGATGTCATTTTATCTCTTTGCTATATTGTCTTTCATCTCATTAATTTGATTTTGGAAATTTGTGCTCATCTCACTGATTAGTTCTCTCAACTTCTGCATCTCTTCTGGGACTTTGATGTATTCCTTTTCTTGGGCCATGTCTTCTATTTTCTTAGTATGGCTCGTAACTTTTTGCTGGTGTTTAGGCATCTGGTTAGGTTGTATTTTACTCAATGCTCTATCTCTTTCTCTTTTACAGGGTTTTAGTGGCAGGAGGCTGTGGGTTACTACAGCTCTTTGATTTTTATCTCAACCTTGATTGTTAGGATTGTCCTGATGGTTGCTCAAAACTGGGCACTGGACCCCATAATTGGTTGTAGAGTCGTTTCCTAGGGCCTTGGGCAGAGAGGCTATAGAGGCCAGGAAAAACCTCTCCTATTTAATTTTCTTACGTTCACTTCCTTGGTCTGCCAGGAGATGGCGCTCATTGGCAGCTCTCAAGTCAGTGCCTGGTCAGAGTATATTTGTTGTGACACAGACCAGATCAATGTGGTCTTCCTGTCTGGGGGCTAAGAGCCTTGTAATTCAAACTTTTGACAGTTCTCCAGTCTTCTCTGCAGCCCCCTCCCTTTTCCCAGCTAGGAAATATTTCCTCCTCCCTCTGAATCCTCAGCAATCAGTCCCTGTTAGTAGAGGAGGAGATTGGGAGGTTTGTATATCTTTAGCCCCTTGCAGGCTCCAAGGCAAACAATGGCGCAGCCCTACCCAGCCTGGAAGGGCTCTTGGAACAGGGCAGACCAAATCTGCTAATCAAAAGCAGGGTCAGCCCCAGGCTTTCTCTCCCCTCTCCTGTGGAGTCCTCAACAATTAGTCCAGACTAGAAGAGAGGGAGGTTGCGAGGGTCGGATTTCTCCAGTCCTTCTTAGGCTCCCAGGGCAAACCACCGTGTGGAAGGGTCCGTGTGGCTCTGCAGCCCAAATTTGCAGGTCAGAACCCTAGTCATCCTTAGGCTGTGTCCCTCTCTCTCCCCTTTCGGGGAGTGGAAGATCCCTGGAGCCCCCTTTGTCTGTAGTCGCAGGAGTGTGGGGGAGGTTGCCGGCAGCAGCAGTCGCTGCTGGTTCCAACTCACGGTTGTGTTGTCACGATTTCCCTCTTTTGTCCTTCTCTCCTCTGGGTGGTGTGAAGCCTTCACCTGCTGTCCTAAACCCTATAAGATCTATTTCAGGGCTGTTTCAGCCTGTTCTCTAGCTATTTTTCTGGAGAAGAGATTCCCATGTCTTACTAGCCAGCCATCTTCCCGGAAGTCCTCTAGTGTGTTTATGTATATATATATATAAATGTATTCATATTTCTTTTTTTTCTAAGGAGTGCTCATTACTGTGATATTAAGAAAAAATACTTCTTGGAAAGTTGTAACTGATATCCTGGAATACTTCACATTCCTAAGTGACTAATGAATATCTGTTATCTTTTTGATTTCTCGTGAACAGCATCTAAGTACTCTTCCAGGATTCCCCAAAATGGGGAGTAGTTAGTGATACTTTACTGCTTTGCCTCTGGTTTAGCTTTATTTACTTTCACATAGGAAAGAATATAGAAACACCCTCCCCCCAATGTGTATATATTTATTTCCATTATTTTTATACACAAGATCTTTGCACTTATATTAATAATTACACCCTACTTCTTATATATGGGAAATACTTTTAGTATTTTTAGAAATTGAATGTGATTGCCATGTACCGAGGATCTTTTATGTCACATGGGATGATACTAGGCACTTTATGTACTATATCTAATTGTGTTATCCCCTTCAGGTAAGGTGTTATTATTATCCACATTTTACAATAAAAGAAACTGAGGCAGATGGAGGTAAATAACTTCCTCAAAGTCAAACATCCAGTAATTATCCACCCTGGACTACACACCTGATATGTACAGCTCCAAAAGTCAATAATTTTCCCATTATTTCACATTAAACCCATCAAACACACATGGAAGTTTGTCTTCAATATATCATTGAGTCCATTTGCAGCCTCCTTATGAAATCCAATTATATTCTTATGTTCATGCCTTGATATTAAACCAAAAATAACAATAATGGCTGTCAATTATTCTTTACTGATTTGTCAGTCATTGTACCAAATGCTTAACCTGAAGTATCTCATTTAATGGTTTTAAATGTCAGTAGATTATCTCTATATTATAAAATTTATTTATTGGCAAATTTATTATTTATTTTTAGTTAAGTTTTGAAAAAGCAATACATTAACCAAGTTCAAAATTCTAAAAAACAAAGATCATATCTTTTAAGGTAGGGACAGAACATATATTTTTTTTAACCAGTACCATAACTATGGAAATTTGGGTCATATAAATGGATTTTCTATTTACTCCCTGTTCTTTGCCTTTAATCATTCTAAAATTTAACCTCTGAACTCACTGCATATTTGTAATTTGTAATAAGTATTTTGCTAATTTTTACAGCTGTATAATATCCATGGTATTGATAGAAAATATCTTAAACCAGTATCACATAAATTTTATATTTGAGCACAGATCAAACTTTTTGCATTATTTCCAGATTGAAGATATTTTACTTTAATAAGGGTGAACTATTAAATAGTCCAGGGATTGCTTCTCCACAACTCTATAAAACTACCAACAACTGTTGGACCATGATTGCTAAAGACTTAGTACAGGGTCATCTTTCACTTTAGCAAGGGATAAAAAAGCCAACATTGGCAAAATGTGAACATAGAATTTGTGTCTCATTGTTCATATTGACAAAAGTTCACTTGGTATTTGAAATACCAAATTTATTTTACGTTGATGACAATCTACACACTTTATTTTAAAGCCACTGAATTATGAAGAAAACCATCAAGTGATCCTGGAAATTGGAGTATGCAATGAAGCTCCTTTTATTAGAGATGTTGCAACTGGTTTAATAACCATGAACAGAGCCTTGGTTACGGTTAATGTACAGAATCAGGATGAAGGACCTGATTGCAGCCCTGCAGTCCAGCGTGTGCGGATCAAAGAAAACTCGTCAGTGGGGACAAAGATCAATGGCTATAAGGCATATCACCCAGAAACCAGAAGTAGCAGTGGTTTAAGGTACACAGAAATCTATAAGCACAAATTAGTGTGTTCATAATTATTGAGACACTTAGGTGTTTCAATACATTTTCTCATGCTAAAGACTATTTTTTCTCTTTTATTAACAGATATAAAAAATTGCATGATCCTAAAGGGTGGATCACCATTGATGAAAAGTCAGGGTCAGTCATGACTTCCAAAACCCTGGACAGGGAGGCAGCAGCTCCTCAAAGTAACTTATATAATGTTACAGTTCTGGCAATAGACCGAGGTAAAAAAATTTAATCTGATATTTTATAAAGGAATTGGAGAAGGAACTGCAACATATAATGGTTTAATTTCTTTAAAATGAAATGCCTCATAGGATAAAATAAAATTAATATTTACTTCTTAGGAATATCTAGATAGAGTTTAATTACTAGTACTGAAACTTAAACTCTACATTATTCCTTCCTCACTAATTACACAATTATTTTTCTAAACATAAAGTTGTACTTTGATTCCTAGTCTTGTAAAATGTAATTGTAGGCCAATAATAATATCCTATACTTGTGTTTTCACTTATCTTTACAGATTTTATCTTTTTTTTTTTTTTTTTTAACAGATTTTATTTTTATTACATTTCACAATAATGTTGCAAGGTACTGCTCTCATTTTAAGAAAAATGAAAATTAGAACTGGAGAGGTTAAGTAATTTAATATCAACTCCACAATTGTTTTTAGTAAAAGGTGCTATTTCTTCAAGAGTTCTAGATGTTAAAGGACTCAGGTGAAATTTAAGTCTAGGCTTGGTGAAATGGTCTCTGGAAGATCTCTTTGTGTCATTTTAAATATCTAGCCTAGCTGATTACCAGTGTAGACATTCTCCTTCCCTTGGGTTTTGTTCCTTAAAATAACCCAGTGTTTCTCAGCCCTGGCTTTATATTAAAAAGTCATGTGGGAGCTTTTAAAAAATATCAATATCTACACAATACCTTACACTAAGTGACTCAGACTCCCTGGGAGTGGAGCCTGGACACCATATATTTAAAAAAAAAAAAAAATCTCCCTAGGTGGTTTGAATGTGTAGCCAGGGCTAGAAGATCTTTGTATAGCCACTTTAATGCTCATTAATGTCTGAATCAGAAGGAACCCAAGGAAATAAAAGAGTTGGAAATTCAGACATTTATTTTCTTATTCCATAAATATTCTGGCAAAAAAAGTTTGTTGGCAGTTGTATCTGATATTATCAGCAGCACTAATCCTTTTGGATTACCCATGGGTTCTATTTATCCATTTTTGATCTTATGTATCATGTTTTCTAATAACTGAGCTTATTTTTTGAAATGACCATATATCATATATAGAATCTGAGTGTTTTTTTTCTTAATAAACTAAAAAATAATTCTAAAAGTACACTACACTTTTTTTACTTAGATGGGAGATCATGTACTGGAACACTTGCAGTTAACATTGAAGATATGAATGATAATCCACCAGAAATACTTCAAGATGAGGTCATAATTTGCAAACCAAAGATGCGGCATACTGAAATTTCCGCTGTTGATCCTGATGAACCTATTCACGGTCCTCCATTTCATTTCAACTTGGCAAGCACTTCTCCAGAAATCAATAGAATATGGACCCTCACCAAAGTTAATGGTATTTAATAAACAAAAAATAATTGATATATTCTGAAATAACTGAGGCTAACTAGAGAATGGATCTCCGTGCTTACTTACACAAAGTATAAAGTAAAGTTGACTCTCATGAACATATTTTCAAAGGCTAACTTAACCTAATACAAATACTGCTTGTGACTGCATTAAAAATGAAGGCATGATTCTTTTTAGGTACCGGGGGCTGAACCTGGGACCTCGTATGTGGGAAGCTGGTGCTCAACCACTGAGCCACATTGGTTTCCCTGAGTTGGTTTTATCATTCTTTTTACTTGTAGTTTTTTTTTTCAGGAGGCTCTGGGAACCGAACCCTGGACCTCATGTGGGAGGTGGGCGTTCAACCCCTTGAGCCAAATCAGCTTCCCAAAACCATGATTTTTATGAAGGCAAAATTTTATATTTACATCAAACACCATAAAGCTTTGTTAAAAGTATAGCAAACTTTTTTGTTGTGTTTTAAAAGTAACTCCAGTGAGGTGAAGAGAGAGTGTGCAGTTTAATGTTATATTGTAAGCAGACTCTGTAAATGAGGAATTTGGATGTATGGGATAAGCATTCTGTGGTATCCTGGAAAGGTGGTGTTTTAGGTTTCTTGGCTGCTCAAGCAAATTGGTTCGTAGTTTTGAGGCTACAAGAAGTCCACATCAAGGCATCATCAAGTTGATGCTTTCTTTCTGGAGACCGGGGCTGGCTGCAGCTGTTCTTGGTCCTGGGCTCCTCTGTCACATGGCAGTGCACATGGTCACTTCTCCTGGCCTGTCCCTTTTCCAGGTTTCATTGATGTTCAGCTTCTTGCTTGCCGTAGCTTTCTCTCTGTCTGAATTTCATCCCACTTATAAAGTACTCCAATAATAGGATTAAGACTTACTGATTGGGTTGGGCCACAGCTTAACTGAAGTAACCTCATCAAAAGGTCCTACCTAAAATGGGTTCACACTCAAAGGAATGGATTAAGTTTAAGAACATGTTTTTCTGGAATACATAGCTCCAAGCCACCACAGGTGGTATATAGGCGGGGACCTGGCATTGAGCCCTCAGGGGCAACTTCCTGTGACAGAGATTTCTAGGAAGTGTAGTATTGCATATTTTAGCCACACCTCAGTCTGCTGATTTGTAATTATGCTATGCCCTTTCATGCAACTGGACTTTTGTGATGCTTTATCTTCTCCTGTTCTATCATCCTCTGTTTACTGCCCTCCTCTAATACATGAGCTTCTCAAAACATTTATCATTCATCTTTATATTTCCAGTACTCACTCAGTACTTAGCAGATACTGACTTCTTTTTTTTAAGATTTCATTTATTTATTTATTTACTTTTATCCATTTTTTACACCCCCCCCCATTTTTGCTGTTTCTGTGTCCATTTGCTGGGCAGTTCTCTGTGTCTGTTTCCTGCCTTCTCTTCTCCTTCTCCTCCTGTCATCACCGGGATTCGATCCTCCGAACCTCCGATGTAGGAGAGAAGCATCCCACCGCCTACACCACCTTAGTTCCTGGTTTTTTGGTGCGTCTCGTCTTGGCTATTCCTTGCGTCACTCTCCTGTTACATCATAATCTTGCTGGGGCCTGGGGAGCTCACCTGCTTGCAGGTCCTGGCAGCACACCCGCTTGCAGGGCCTGGTGGCCCATGCGCCTTCTATATTTTTCTTTATTTTTACCAGGAGATCCTGGGAATCGAACCCAGGTCCCTCCATATGGGAGATGGACGCCCAGCCATTTGAGCCATGGCCACCCTTGATACTGACTTAAAAATATTTTTAAATCAATAATTATGAATACATATACATAAAAGAAGGTATACACTAGGGGAACAAGTAAATCAGTGTTGTTAGAACTAAGAAGGTTTTAGGGAGAATGTCAGGAGTTTGGGTGGGAGGAAGGGGGAATCCGGTGGTGAAGGGCTTTTTGGGACAGGCTGAGAAGATTGACCTTTGTCAATTTGTAGGTGATAGCAGGTATACATTGAGAGTGTACAAGTAAGGCAGTCCCATATCCCGATTTCTGCCTTACAAAGGTGACACTGATGACAGAAGGACAATTTGAAGAGGAAAGAATTGACTGGCAGGGAAAGTCAGAGGCTGCTGCTCTACTCTGAATGGATAAGACATGACTATGACCTTGTCTTCAACTTATGGTCTTGAGGGAGGAGAGGGAATTGAGGGATCTCACCATATACATAGTGTGATCTTGAAGAACCCCATATAAACCTAAATTGTAATTTACATTCCTCTTGGAAGCTTTCTTTTTCTCAGGGATAAGGTGTAACTAAAATCTTTTAAGTAGTTATAGTTATTTTAAGCACTTAAGTAAGGCTTGCTTGGAAATTATAGATGGCTTCTAAGATGTGCATTATATTACTTTTTCATTTCACTAAATCTGTTGCAAAAAACTGCAGCAGGATGTATTTGCCATGGAAATCTATGAGCTTTTGGTCAGTTGATAATAAGGTCATAAAAATAAGGTATTAAAATTGTTTGGAGAAAAAAATAGTTGATAAAAATGTATGGTTATGATATAGGTATATATGTTGTTGTATAAGCCTTATACCTAGCCTGGTTGACATTAATTAGCTTTCTAGTTTTGAGATTGCTTCCAGAGGCAAGGCATTAATCATGAAGGGTCTATTGTGCTTTGAAAAATTACATTATACATAAGGATAATGGACAAAATATCAGAAAGTAAGTGGATAAGTAAATGTTTATTTAAGGCATCATTTGGGTGTACTTTTAGGTATCAATTCTTTATGAGTATCATAGACTGGTATGACAGTAAAATGCTAGAAATATATGTTAAGAGTCAGTCTAGAGCCATTAGTTTGTATAGATATTGGAATATTAAATATTGCTGAAATGCTACTGGGTTACTCCAGTGCAACATTATTTCTTTAAACCTCTCTTCTAATAGACAACCCATATAAAATAATATTAGTGCTTGAAAATGTTGAAGGTGGTTCCCCATTTTTATCCATTTCCATGTGGCAGGTGGTTCCTTGAGAATACTATCTTTAAAATATGTGTTTTGAAACAAATGCTATGGGGGAGGAATAAATATCATAAAAATAACATTCTTTTATTTTCTTTCAGATACAGCTGCCCGTCTTTCATATCGAAATAATGCTGAATTTCAAGAATATAATGTTCCCATTACTGTGAAAGATAGAGCAGGCCAAACTGCAACAAAAACCTTGAGAATTCATCTATGTGATTGTACTCATCCAAGTAAATGTATACTTGCTGCAAGGAGAAGTGGAGGAGTAACACTTGGAAAATGGGCAATCCTTGCATTATTACTGGGTGCAGCATTACTCTTGGGTAAGTTCTTTACTTACTTGAAGTTAAAATGTAGAATAAAAGTAATAAAAGTAATATTGTCCAGCCATACATTAGGTTTGAATCCCCTTTACAAAATTCTTTTTGTGATATCATCTGAATTTTGATTGAACATTTTCTGAGAAGGAACTAGATCCTTAATGAGATAAAAGGTTTTGGACTTGAAACTGTTGAAAATTCCTGAGATTGAACCAAATCAATCATTGTGTAGCTTTTATTTCTTGGTCCTAGTGCTACTCCTTTTAGGGCTAAATGAACAATATAAAACTTCTGTCCTATGAACGTCCTCTAAAAGATACTTTTATTTCATGCCTTATGCTCACCACCCAGGCTGTTCAGATTGCAGCAATATCTCTTCTTGAGTAGGTCTTATCAATTTTGGGTTCTCTTAACCTCCTTCTTGCCAGTTGTGAGGTTGTCAATGATACCGCATAATTTTTCATTCTCTCTATATTTCCATCCAATACTCCAGGCTAGATAAGTTGATTTTCCTTTGTTCTATGATAAGAGAAGTGGTTAAGAGCTGGACACTGGAGCGAGACTGCCTGGATTTCTACCCAAGCTCTGTCGCTTGCAAACCAAATGTCCCAAGGCAACTTGCTGAACTGCGTTTCAGTTTTTCATCTGTAATAGTGGATAATTAGAGTAGCCTACTTTATGAGGTAACATGAAGGATTAAATGAGTTCCTGCAAGTGACATACTTAGAACAGTGCAGGGAAGTTCCTAAGAAGTGTTCATTAGTATTCATCAATTCAGCAAAAGAAATGTATTCTGAGCACCCACTATATGCCAGAATTCATTGGTGAACAAAACAGACAAAAACAAATACACTACTCTGCTTTTGTGGCAGTAAACTAATAGGTAAGTTAAGTGCTATTTAGGCAAACACACACACAATAAAGCAAAATAATTAGGAGCAGTAGTGTTATAAGGTGCAGGGGGAAGGTTGGTGCTGCTTTGGTGCTACTTCCAAGAGTTGGCTGGGTAAGAACTGAGAAGGTGATCTTTGAAAATGTTTAGACAGATGAGAGTCAACCATGAGGAGTCCCGGGGGGGAGTGCGTTCAGTCAGAGGGGATTTCGTTGCAAAAGCCTTGTGGTGTGAGGGTGCCTGGAAAATCTGAGGAATAACAGGGAGACCAGTGTGGCTGGAGGCAAGTGGATGATGGGGAGGGGATTAGGAAATGGAACCAGAAAGGTAACAAGAGGCCACATAGAGAGGCAGGGCTCGGCACACTTTTTTCAGTAAAGGATCAGATATGCAGGCCCTGTGTTCTTGATTATATCTGACCAGCTCTGTCCTGGTAGGGGAGAAAGCAATCATAGAAATATGTAAATGGTGGGCAGGGCTGTGTGCCAACAACTTTATTTATGGACACAGAAATTTGAATTTTATATAGTTTCCACATCACGAAATGTTATTCTTCTTTTGATTTTTTTCAACCATTTAATATGTAAAAACCATTCATAGCTCACAGACCACGCAAAATCATGTGGAAGATCAAATTTGGGGCCATACTTTGCCAATTCCTCCCTGGTGTAGGATTTTGCAGGCCATTGTAAAGAATGGTTACTGCTGCTGTAATTATTGTTATTAGTTTTATTATTATATATTTTTTAATCTCCCACAATCTTGATATAGAATTTAAATTTTGAAAGATGAGCTACAAGGTATGTTTAATTAAGATACATGGAGATAAATCTATTCTGGGAAAATATCTGTTTTGTTATGTTTTCAGAAAGGTAAGCCATTCTTTTGGGAATCAGTAAACCACTTTAAAATCTATGTTAAATAAATGTCAGTGATTTTTTTTTAAATACTACTTAACTCATGATTGTGAATTCTTTAACATGAGGAGCAGAATTCAAACTCTTAAAGAGGGATATAATAAAAATATACAAATGATCACTTCTAATTTTAAAATCTAAGAGAAATCATTCTTAATTTAGAAAGACCAAGATAATTCATGGGAGAGCATGCTTAGTGACTTTATTTTCCTCCTGTGAACATTAATTCATAAGAAACAAAGTGTGATTTACTTTATTCTATGTATCTTAAACTAACTTTTTAAAAAACTCAGGTGTGTTGCTAACTTTAGTATGTGGAGTTGTTGGTACCAAAAAAGGAAAAGCTGTCCCTGAAGATGTAGCTCAGCAAAACTTAATTATATCAAACACAGAAGCACCTGGAGATGATAGAGTGGTAAGTATCTTTTAAATATAAATTTATCTGTGAGAATCTCTGAAAATTTCTTTGACTCATTCTCATGAAGCTTTTTTGAAATCTAGGAGTCAATGTATGTTTTAAATTGGATTAGGTTTTGTAGACGTAAGTATTTTTATCTGTTAGCATTTGTTAAACTTCTTAAACAAGTTATCTTCTTTTCACTCTCTAGAGTTATGATTTCAAGCCTATTCTTTGAGGTTGCAAGTTTATTATAGTAATAATATTTTGGCTGTTCGCTACAATTTGTATTTCAAAAATTATTTGTTTTTCTAACTCTTTGACCATTTATAATAGGAAAAAACCTAACTAAAAGTTCTCAAGATAAACTGAAAAAATACCAAAGATATAAATGTAAATAATAAGGGAGAGAGAATTGGAATAAATTAAGATTACTGCCGCTCTCTTTCCTTCTGTATTTCTAGGGAAGCTCTTAGGTCCTGGGCACTAGGGTGCTTATTCTGTAGAAAGTCCATAAAAAAGTACTTACAAGGCAGGTTTTCCCCTCCAAGAAGTTTCAGTTTATTTATGGGAAATACATTCTACTTTATAGAAAGGATAAATAGGAAAATGACAGTAAGCCATTGGCACCAATATGATACAGGACTGTTGGAGTTCAAAGATACTGGTGTCATCTGAATCAAACAAAAAGGCCTGATAGAAGAGGTAGAGCTTATTATTAATTTAAAGAATAAGAAGGATTTGAGTGTGAAGAGATAGTGTGAATAGGTAAAGAGGATGAAAATAGCCTAAAGAGTATGAAAAAAGATGGCAGAATTTATAATTTAACAAGCAGTAAATAAATTGGTTTGGAATGGAAGATATTATGTATTGTAATAGGGGCTTGAAACTTATGTTAGGCTTTGGTGGGGGGAGGATATACAATCCGAGGAGTGGGAGATGGGATTTTCATATGCCACACTAAGGGCTTTCAATTTATTCTCTTGGTAAGGGAGAGCCAGACCAAGCTTTTCTGCCGAAAAGTGATGTATGAAGAGTGGGATTAAATCAGTAGGTTGATCAAGGAGAATAGCAATGCATTAGGGATGGGGAGCATGAGGGATTAGGATCTGTTGAATAAGGATGAAATAAATTTACTTTGATAATGGTTATTGGACTATTAAAATAAGGATGAAATAAGAAAAATTTTAAGGTAGAAATGATAAAGTTGTTGGCTGACTGACTTTGAGAGACAAAGTCAAAGCAACAGAGGTTATAACCAGGGACAGTGACTACCTGCCATGCCTTTTTGGTATCTCCAGTGAAGTTGCATTTCTTGTCTGCTGTTTCTCTCTTCTCTCCCTTACACCTTCTCCCCACTACCATGCAAAAATCAT
Source organism: Tolypeutes matacus (assembly GCA_026826555.1). Taxonomy (NCBI): domain Eukaryota; kingdom Metazoa; phylum Chordata; class Mammalia; order Cingulata; family Chlamyphoridae; genus Tolypeutes; species Tolypeutes matacus. The sequence goes on along the minus strand of JAKSZT010054515.1, from coordinate 7,861,633 downwards.
CACCAAACATGCCTGAGGTTTCTACGTGGGGAACTCTTTGATTATCTCTTTGATTGAAAATAGTTTTAGAAACTTGTTAGTCCTTGGCTCATAGTAAATTTTCACTTTATATCTGAGAGTGGCATGATTGAACTTTTCTTAGTATTAGTGATGATAGTGATTGGCTCCTTTACCAAACATGTTCACCTGTTCTCTGCTATGAAGACTTTCTAAAAAGGGCTTGGGTTATTCATTTATACCAAAACATAATTTTAGGCATATTTTAAAATTATAATAAAATTTCATAGCATAGATAAAAACTTATTTTGCTAGAATGAATACAGGTGATGACTAAAGTTTTTGACCTGAGTTTAAGCTACAAGGCATTCAGTGCATTTAGTGATTGGGTGAAAAAATCAGGACTGGAAGTAAATCTGAAAATCATTGACATGGATGAGGATCCTTGTAATACCCTACAAAGATTAACTTTGGGAAGTGTGTGAGAAGGAGCAGAGAATAGAGAGAGTGTGAAAAAGAACATTGTATGATGAGCCTGAATTTTAGTTTATTTTCAACTCTCCATTCATTAGCTGAGAAATATGATCTCGGAACATATTTATTATGACCAATTATACCATCAAGGGAATTTGATAGTCAGGGAGTTAATAGTAGTAGTAGTAATAGAATTTTACTATAGCAGCAACCTCAATAAAATTATAGAGTAGCACTGCCACCAAATGGCTACTTTTCAGTTAATTTTTCTGGTATCTTCTGCCAAGGCAATGAGATAGTGTGCATTACTTTTGTAGATATATTTCAGCAAGTCATCTGAACTTGAAAATCTTCCAGTTTAGTTAGGGACTCTGCATATTAAATATAAAAATAAACTGACAACAAAATGGCACATGGAGCCTGATGATAATGGAGGTTCTTGTCATAACTAATTAGAACTGGCATAATGAGATTACTGTTAAACCTTTACCTTTGACCCAGCAGATTGGCATGAGTTGATTTAATCAGCTATTTTCATTTTTTAAAACATTCTCTTTACTTTTTCTTCTCTAATTCTCTTCATATTTCCCTTTTTCTTTGAAATTCAGGTTCTTGGTAGAAAAATTTATACTTGACTTCACTAAGTCTTTACTTCCCACTCAGCACTCCTTGGACATTCTTCTGACAAAGATCATCAATGGCTGCTTTGTTACTTGAATCCAATGAGTGCTTACTTCATTTGAACCCAATTCTTATCCTACTTTGACTTTTTATGTGTGTTCACCGACTCCCTTCTTACCATAACCCTCTCTTTGCAAAGCTTTAGAGCCATGCCTTTTGGTTCCCCGCATTATCCCAATGGCCGTTCCAGATCAGTCCTGTCACAGCCCTAATTGCTTTATCCACCCCTTAAAACTTAATGTTTCTTGTGATTCTATTCTCTGCTTTTTCTTTTAGTCTACAGATTTCTCTGGGTGATCTCACCTGTTCCCATGGATTCACCTACCACCTATAGGGTAGTGACTGCCAGAATTATATCTCCAGACCCACGTATTCATATATTCATACTCTTGGGTGGTTCTCAAATTCGCTCTGTCCAAAATTGAATCACTCACCCTCCTCTCCCCCACAAGCATGAACTTCCTCCCTACTTCAGTGGATTGTACCATCTACCTAGTTACCCAAGCAGAACACATAAGAATACTTCCTGACCCTTCCCTTTGTTACCTCATCCATCTAGCCACAAGTAAACTCTATCTTGTCCATCTACTTCAATCAGCACTGCTTCTACCTTTGCTTAGGTTTTTGTCATTTCTCACCTGGTATAATTCAGTGATACTCTCTGATCGCCATGATGTGTCTTATTTGTCTTCCACATTATTGCCCAGAATATTTTAAAAATATGAACATTATTAAATATGTTTAAAATATGTTTCTACCCTGTTATTAAAATCCTTCATATCATATTTAGCATGGCATCTGTAGATCCTCTGACTTCCTATAACCTCTTCAGCTTAATCTCTCTCTTTTTGAACTCTCTGCTCTTGCCATTCTCAACTGAATGAAGTTCTCCTGAGTGCCCCATTTGCCTTGGACTTCAGACCTTCATGCGGGCAACGTTTTTCTTTCCACTCCTACTGGTCTTTAGTTTTTCAGCTCAGAGTTTTCTCTGTCTATTCTACCTACCTTCTCTGTGTTTGAAATGTAATGTTTTCCCTCTGTTCTCCTATAGCATTCTGTGCTTACCTATATATCAGAGTAATCATACTTTTTAAAACAGTTATCTTTTTTTCTGCCTCTTTGGAATATGAGCTTCTTGAAGCTACTCAGGAACCATGTCTTAAAGTATCTCTGTATTCCTAGACTAGGCACATAATTGGAAACTGATAAATGCCTGTTTAATATATGAATGAATAAAAAGTAAATAAATGCCCCTTCCTTTCATTCTTGTGATTTTACCTGGAATCCATTTCCTCCTTATACAAGTAGTCTTATTTTTTTTTCAGTGTTCTGCCAATGGATGTATGACTCAGACTGTTAGCTCTAGCCAAGGCTTTTGTGGCACCATGGGATCAGGAGTCAAAACTGAAGGGCAGGAAACCATTGAAATGGTAAAAGGAGGACACCAGACTTTGGAATCCTGCCAGGTTGCTGGGCACCACACCCTGGATCCCTGCAGTGGGGGACATGTGGAGAGGGACAACTGCAGATACAACTACTCGGAGTGGCACACTTTCGCTGAGCCTCGTCTTGGTGAAGTGAGTTCCTATAAGTGTTTTGATTAGAAAACTTAAAGATCCAAGTGGAAGATGATAGGAAATTGAAATTAGCATATATTTTCAGAAACTGTTTTTCCGTATTCTTCCATGTGTCTCCTCTCTCTCTCTCTCTCATTGTTTTTTCCTACTCTTTGATTTTGTTATTTAATTTAATTTAAAAGATTTTATTTCATCTGCCATATTTCACTTAATTTCTAAAATTCCATCAGATTAGAGGTTTCTAATATCCTTCACTAAAAAGTTGCATTTTATTTTGTGGTTTTTGTTTACTCATGAACTCTTTTAATATAGAAGAATATGAAAAAAATTCTAATTCCTTGCAGTCACAAAACTCCCCAAATCAAATCTGCATTTTACAGTGAAAACATAAGCATTGATATACAATTAAAGGGAGAAGATTAAATAATATGATTTGTATGAAATATTTTTATGTATAAAGCACCATGCAAAAATAAAGGATTGTTCTTCAGAGGAAGGCAAGAATATGAATGAAAAGAGGGATTAAATAAGGAATTCTCAAACCTTGTAGCACATCAAAACCCCTGGAAAGTTTTGAAAAAATATGAATGTCTGCACTTCACTCTGAAGGTTTCTGATTCAATTGATCTGATACTTAAAAAAAATAAAAGCCCTTTAGGTGATTCAAATGTGCAACTAGGGTAGAGAACCACTGGATTAAATGTCCTTTCTGGTACTAAGGTTTTCACCTCTTTTAGCAGAGGGTAAACACTAGACCAGAAACCCTTAACACAAACAGGCAATATTATGTGATTGACTAAAGCTTATATCATATTTCTACATACTTTTTTTAAATCAAATTCGAACGTTAATCCTTTTCCTAGACAGTATTCATGTAAGCTCAGGTTGAGAAGAGACATTTAAGGAACACTCTTGGTTGTGTTCTTCAGGATACACATCATGAAATGGGATGTGAGACTAGAAAAGGTCTTGAAGAAAGACTTTTGTTATTGTAAGCCATGGACAAAAGCTCCAGTTAGGAAAGGAGTGGGCACACAGGGAGGAAAGGGATGAGGCACGTGAGTTGACAAGGAGGCAGGCAGGCCAGTAACAGACAACAGTGGAGGCAAAGTAGAGTGAATGCTTGGCCTGTCCATTCTAAATGCTCAGTTCCTGCAATGCCATTCACTTTGATTTTTAAATGAATTTCACTGATTTATTTTCGTGTGCATCTCTGTATTTTGTCAACTTTGGGGTCTCTTGGAAACTTGATTCTCAAGCCAATGCAGTAATTCTTATTTTATAACTATATCAATATTGCATGTTAATAGTAAAAGAAAATGTGATAGCGATATTATTTAACATTTATTGTCCATTTACTTTTTGCTGGGCATAAAAAAGGTGTTTTCCATTTTTTTATCATTTAATTTCCAGCATAGAACTGTAAGGTGGTCACTGTATTCCCATTTTAGATATGAGGAAAGTGAGGCTTAGAGATATTTAGTAACTTGCTCAAAGTCATATAATTAGTTAGCAAAGCCAAAAAAAGCTATGACTCAAAACGAGGACTGTTTGACATCCAAGCTCTAAATCCTATCTGCTATGCATATTGTCTTCATCTTGTGGACTAGCCTTACCTCTAAATATAAAATTTAGGGATAAACATTTAATAATAACTTAAATATACTGAGATATGACATTTGTATGCCTAATTTTTATTTGTATGGATTGCTAGGAATATAGAGTATACTTTATGGTGTGGTTGTGATAGAGACCAATCATGTGCATTTTTTGTATGTAGGAATCCATTAGAGGACACACTGGTTAAAAATTAAACATAAAAGGTAAATAAAAATACATTTTTATGTTCATATATTTTATTGTGTTTAAACCAAAACTACAATCTATTTTTCTAATTTTCAGAAATTGCATGTATGTAAGCAGAATGAAGATGGTATGCAATCTCAAGATTATGTCCTTACGTATAACTATGAAGGAAGAGGATCTCCATCTGGTTCTGTAGGTTGCTGCAGTGAAAAACAGGAAGAAGATGGACTTGACTTTTTAAATAATTTGGAACCCAAATTTACTGCATTAGCAGAAGCATGCATAAAATGATAATGCTAATGTGCGACAATTATGTCCTTGCCAGACATTTTGGAATTTTGGGGATATTTTAAAATTCAATTTCAATATACTAGCAAATGGATTTTTCTAAATTTTGAAGTATACTATTTACCAATTTGTATTTTTAAAGCTATTTCTTGCTTATTTTTTCCAAGAAATGCAAAATGTTAAAAGATTTTGCTTTCTTTATTGTTGGGTATATAGACAACTAGTAAAGCACATTCTAAGAATCTTAATTTTAACCTTAGAATTAAGATCTATAAAGGACCTGCTTTGCTTTACAGATATTTTCTTAATAAATATATTGGGTAAATAATAGTCCAACAATACTTCAACTCTGCCTGTTAGAATATAATAGCTATCTGGGCTCAAAATTCTGTTCTTGTTCCAGATTTAGATTTAAGTGGAAGAGTACTATATCAAATATTGTGCTAAATCATGTTGGATTTTTTTTTAGCTCTAAAAAACCTGTAGCTCTTAGTCAGAAGCTCCTGACAAAGATGACTGGAATTTTGTTTTCCTTCTGGGAAGTAGGAAGATCGTAAAGGACAATCTTACCTCTTCTGTTATCCTAATACATTACCCACAGTTTTAGTTTTTCTTAATAAAAAATAATAAAGATCTTTTATTGAGGTTGTAACCACAGTCTTAACATAGTTTTCTGAGATTCAGGACTACTATTGATAACTTTCCTGGAATGAAAATTATGCTGAGGAAAAAGTGCTTTTCTTCTCTTTATGGGAGTACTGTAATTTCATATTTTCATTTGCAAGTTTAGCACTCATGGCTCTTTATTTTCTCTCAGTAGTGGTCATCTGCAATTACACTATATTTACTAATAGATGAGTGGTAGTTATGACCATATCATCTGAAGAAATAGGCTCCAGTCATAGTTATGAGTAGCAAGAGGGATGAGCATACATTTCCATTACTACTAGCTTCAAATAAAATAATCACCCCTTATGAAATCAGGTAAATATTACAAAATGTTATAAATAATCAAAAGAACACAGAGAAACTTAAATCCAGGTGCAATGAAATATCTTCAAAAATGTTGCTTAAATTTAGTGTTTTTCAAATTTGCTTACATGATAGCGCCTCTGGAAGACCTTGGAGAATATCAGAAACCATTGATATTTAAACTTAAAATAATGAACACCTAAGAGTATTATAAATTGGATATCACATTATTGTACACTAAATTCCAATAGATTAAAAAATAAACAAGAAATATTAAGTATCACTATTTGAGGAAAATTTTGCAAGAGAAAATTTTAGACTAAATTAAATTATTATAGCTTTTTATTCAGCTATGCAGAATTTGGCCCTTCTCCCCAAAGTCTTCATTTGAATTTGGAGGCAGAGTTTGTTGAACTGGCCCATGGAATGACAATTTTCTATGTGAATGTAGTTTGAATACCACTATCAAAAATGTTAATCAGTGCAACAATTTAAATGAAATGAAAACAAGGGTGGAAAAAAAAGTTTTAATGAGGCTAGGGTCTGGTTTTTCCTACATTAAAACTCAAGGTTTGAAAAAGAGAAGTCCTTCTGTGCCCAGTTGTTGTATATTGCATGATAAATGAGCATACCAGGAAATATGTTTCAAACAATGTATAGCTGAAAAACTTTTCTGGTGTCAGTGGGGAAGAAAGAAGAATCTAGTTGAAACTGTAAATTTGCTCTGAAGTCTATCTAAAGATCTCCACATCCACAATTTAGGGGTGAGCTGGGAAAAGACTGGCACAGATAGGGCTCCCTGCTTTCTGGTGGCAAGGTTTCCAGAGATGAAGTGTTATTCTTGGGAACCAATACTGAAAAACTTAAAAAAAAAAAAAAAAAAAAAAAAATTCTGATGAAATTAAATCATCTATTGCCATTTTCTTTCTTTTCTCTCTACCAATATCTTTTATATTTAGAACCAAATAACTACATTCTTTCAGTCAGATCTTAAAGGATAAAAGGAGCTGGGGGACAAGTTTTACTGAAGGGATTGAGTGGGGAATGGCTAAGACCTGAATCCATCACCATTTCCCCTTTGTTCTAATCTAAATATTTGCCCTGGGGAGTACAAATATTTCATTTTTCTTACTCACTGCCCTGTTTTAAAGTGACATAGATGTGATTCCAGGAAATCCAGCACTCCCATGAGCCCCTCTTCTTTGATCTCTCTCCCAACATTGTCTATGGCAACTTGGGCACAGAGACTCACTTAGATTGCAAATTGCAAGCTGTCAGATGTCACCATTCAATGTGGATTAATTTTTATCAGATTGCTTTTTTATGAGGGCTTAAAAATTAAAAATAATTTAAAAAAATTTTTTTTAAAAGGTACATAGATTACATAAAATTTACACAAAAAATATAGGGATTCCCATATGCCTCACCCCCCACACCTCCCATACCCTCCCACATAAACATCCTTCATTAGTGTGGTACATTCATTGCAGTTAAGAAACGCATCCTGGGGCTTTGCCACTGAGCATGGACTGTAGTTCATGTTGTGATCTACACTCTTATGAGGGCTTTTTAAATAATAAAAGAAATAGGAATTTCAATTGCATGAAAGAAAAAGGAAGTTAGTTTTGCAACACAGAGCACTGTGGGAGGGGATGAACCAAGTAGGAGGGGTATTTGGACAGTCAGAGGAAAACATGAAACAAGCATTGAAGGGCTGAGCAAGAGGTCAACAAAGGGACTTCAGTGGTAGGAGAGTCCACAATGTTTGCCTCCTATTTTTTCCTTGGTCCTGCTCTGCCTTTTCCCTTTTTCCTCAGGTCAGTGGCAGCTGCCATTTAGTTTTGGTAAACTACGAGCCAGCCCTTTTCCTCATGCATCACCTTATTTGGAACAAGGAATGAAGAGGGCCAGCTGACGTCATGCTGAGTTTGAAGGCGTTTATAGGCAAGCCTAAACTGGTTATGCAGAACAAACAAAAAGGCATTCATTGGGGGAATTTTATTCCTTATTATTCCTTAGCCCACTGTGCACTAAATCTTTCATTAAATGTGTATCTAAAATTCTTATTTGGTTCTACACTTTCTTTTTTCTTATTCGTCCCTGAAATATTAGTTATTAGCCCTGGACTTTTCAAAGTGTATTTTTTCTTTTAAAGTTTCTTAATTTTAATATAATCATTTTTATGACCCAATATTCTTTACTCATAAGTGTAAGGTGACAATTAGGCTACTTTAATATGCAAGTAAATATCTGTTTTAAAGCTTTCCTTTTTTTCTCATGAATGGTCTTAAATTTTTAATGTAAATGTACAGATTATGTTTTCTTATTTTTTATAAGGAAGGAAACAGTTAACTGTCTAAAATTCAGTGGGATATGTTTTACAGTGTTTAGCAGACTTTAATTTTGCTATTAAGAGAAGTTATTTTGCTTTTAAAGAAACTTGGCAAAAAATGGAATGTAATATTTACAGATATAGTGTAATAAAGCAACTTTAACTTGGTGTTTTATATTTATTGCCTCATTGTTTCAGAGACTAGGAGACTTGCTTCTTCCTGGGATGGGTATCTTCTGGCTGGCGGACAATCTTTAGAGCTCCTTGGCTTTTCCATCACATGGCAATGCACATGGCAGCATCTCCTTTGTCTTCCTTGTTCTGTTAACTTCCAGCTTCTGGCTGCTCCCAGTGGCTTCCCCTTCCAGGTCCAATTTCCCTTGCTTCTAAGGACTAAAGCTGTATTGGATTAAGGAGTCCCTTCATGCAGTTTGGGCACACCCTAACTAATAATATCTTCAAAGTTCCTATTTACAAATGGTTCACACCAACAGGACAGGGGTTATGACTGAACATGTCTTTTGTGGGGGACATGATTCAATCCCCAACACTTGGCTTCTTGCCCTTGATGTATTTAGAGATTAAATTATTTCAAGGTGATCATGTTGCAAAATTGTGCTTAAGGCCTCCATGGAAATAGAGATTCTCAATAAAGTATTAGTTGTATTCTTGGGGAAGAGTTTAGAGAATGGGCCATTATCAAATTATCATCATCAATAGGTATTAAACCATTTTGGTAGAGGGAGATCACTATTTTTTGGGCACAGCTTTTCAAAGTGTATACACACTGGATTTTGATTCGGTAAAAGAAGTGTTAGAGAGTAGATGCCATTGCAGAGTGTTCCAAATATACTATACTGATGGCAGGCTACGAGGAGGAACAGTGTGATTACGGGAAATCATTACAGGTTTGAAAAACAAAAGCAAGCAATATACCTATCTTGGTTCTGCCACTTACAGAATATATGACCTCCACGTTTTAATCACTGGTAGTCAAACCAATGGATTATGTGTGCTGCACAGTGAATCTTTTCCCTGTGTGTATGGATTCTTCCCCATAAATGTACAGGTGGGCATTTCAAAAGTTTATTAACTGTATCAGAAGTCTTAAATTTTAGTATAATGGGATCATGATTCCAACTTGAGGAATATTTATTGTGATAATTATTTTGTCTGTAAATATTTGGATTCAAAGGTGTTCATTAAATTTTTGTTTATAAATAGCAAAACATTGGTAAAATATCAAGTGTCCTGCAGTACTGATTTGGTTAAATTTTGGGCCATAAGGATTGGGCTCTAGAGCAGATGTCTTAGGTTTGAATCTTGGCTCTGCCAATACCAGCTGTGTGACCTTGGAAACGTTACTTGTCCCCTCTGTAAGCCTTAGTGTCCTCATCTTTAAAATGAGAATAACAATTCCTACTTCCTAGGGTTGTTGGGATAATTAAATACATTAATGTATGTAAAGCTCATAGAACTACACATAGTAAAAACTTTATGTGTTAGGCATATAAATAGTGAGATTATACTTAACAGACCTACAAAAAAATATTTAATCTTCTTCCAGAGAACAAAAACTTAAGTTTGTATAGAAAAAAAGACCTGTATAGATTTTTTTCAGACAATGGAATTATGGTTAATTTACATTTTCTTTGTTAATTTTCTACAGTGAACATCTAAGTCCTAGACATCTTTTTGGCTCTTGTATTAGTTAGGATTATGGCTGGCTGTGTGGACAGAAAACATAAGATGGCAGTGGCGTAAACAAATGCTGTCCAAAGTGAGTTTGCAGGCCTCTCTGCTCCAACAGTTTAATTTGATTCCACAGGTTTGAACCTCAGAACTTTCTTTGTCCTTTACTTAAAAAAATTTTATTAGAGAAATTGTGGGTTGACAGACCAATCGTGCATAAAATACAGAATTCCCATACACCACCCTACCACCAATTGTAAATTTTGTTACAGTTGATGATAGCACTTTTTTTGGTAATTGTTCTGTTTTTTAAATGTAGTTACCTTCATTACGATTAATGAAAGATTATTGAACTAGTACTACCAACTATTGTCCGTAGTTTATATTAGGTATATTTCCCCTATGTGCCACCTCATTAGTAACACCTTGTGTTAGTGTCATGCATTTGTTATAATTAATTAAAGAACATTCTTATACTTGTACATTTAGCTATAGTCCATAATCTACAATAGGGTTCACTGTTTTATACAGTCCTATGTTTATTATTTAATTTTTATTCTAGTAATATATATGACCTGAAGTTTTCCTTTTTAATGGCATTTACCTGTATAATTCACTGCTGCTAACCACGCTCACAATAATGTGCTACCATCATCACCATGCACTTCCAAACTTTTACAATCAACCTAAATAGAAATACTGTACAAATTAAGCATCAGCTTTCCATATTCTAACCCCAATCTATCCTCTGGTAACCTATATTTTAGATTCTAACTCTTATGAACTTGTTTATTATAATTAGATCATAATAGTGAGCTCACACAGTATTTGTCAATTTTTTGGTGTCCGACTCATTTTATTTTGAATAATTTCCTCAGAGTTTATCCATGTTGTCACATGCCTCAGGACTTCATACATTTTTACAGTTGAGTGATATTCTATTGTATGTGTATACCATATTTTGTTTATCCATTCATGGTTGATAAACACTTGGGTTGCTTCTATCTTTTGGCTTGTGAATGATGCCACTGTGAGCACTGGTGTGCAAATACCTGTTTGAGACCTTCCTTTCAATTCTTCTGGGTATATTCCTATTAGCAGGATTGCTGGGTCATATGGTAATTCTATAATTAGCTTCCTGAAGAACTGCCAAACTCCTCCACAATGGCTATAACATTTTACCTTCCCACCAGCAATGAATGAATGTCCCTTTTTTCCCACATCCTCTAAAACACTTTTGTTTTCTGTTCTTTTAATAATATCCATTCTAGTGCATATGAAACGCTATCTCATTGTGGTTTTGATTTGCATATACATAATAGCTATTGGTGCCGAGCATCTTTTGATGAGCTTTTTAGCCATTTGTATAACTTATCTGGAGAAATGTCTGTTCAAGTCTTTTGCCCATTTTCAATTGGGTTGTTTGTCTTTTTATTGTTGAGTTGTGGGATTTCATTACATATTCTGGATATTAAACCCTTATCGGCTATGTGGTTTCAAAATAATTTCTCCCATTGAGTAGGTTGTCTTTTTACTTTTGTAACAAAGCCTTTTGATGCCCAAAGGTTTTTAATGTAGAGGAGGTCCCATTTATCTTTTTTTTCTTTCGTTGCTTGTGCTTTGGGTGTAAAGTTTAAGAAACCATTGCCTAAGACAAGATCCTGAGAATATTTCTGTACATATTCTAGGAGTTTTATTGTCTTGGCTCTTATGTTTAGGTCATTCATCCATTATGAGTTAGTTTCTGTATATGGTGTGAGATAGATGTCCTCTTTCATTCTTTTGCATTCAGATATCCAATTCTGCCAGCACCATTTGTTGAAAAGGCTATTCTTTCCCAGTTGGGTGGACTTGGTAGCCTTGTCAAAAATCAATTGGCCATAGATGTGAGGGTCTATTTCTGAACTCTAAATTTGATTCTATTGGTTAGTATGTCTATCCTTGTACCATTACCATGCTGCTTTTACCACTGTACCTTTGTAATATGCTTTTTTTTTTTTTTTTAAGATTTTATTTTATTTATTTCTCCCCATCCCTCATTGTTTGCATTCACTGTGTCTGTTTGTTGTGTGCTGGTCTTCTCTTTTTAGGAGGCACAGGGAACCAAACCCGGCTCTCCCATGTGGCAGGCAGAAGCCCAGTCCCCCAAGCCACATCTGCTTCCCTGTAATATGCTTTTAAGTCAAGAAGTGTGAGTCCTCCAACTTCTTTCTTCTTTTTCAAGATGTCTTTTTGGCTATTCAGGGCCCCTTACCCTTCCAAATAAACTTGATAATTGGCTTTTCCATTTCTGCAAAGTAGGCTGTTGGAATTTTAATTGGGATTATATTGAATCTGTAAATCATTTTGGGTAGAATTCACATCTTAATATTTAGACTTCCAATCCATGAACATGGGCTGTACTTCCATTTATTTAGGACTTCTTTGATTTCGTTAACAATGTTTTGTACTTTTCTGTGTACAAGTCCTTTACATCCTTGGTTAAATTTATTCCTAGATATTTGGTTCTTTAGTTGCTGTTGTAAGTGGAATTTTTTTCTTTATTTCCTCCTCAGATTGCTTATTACTAGTGTATAGAAACACTACTGAATTTTGCATGTTTATCTTCTTCCCTTCCCATTGCTGAATATGTTTATTAGCTCTAGTAGCTTTTTGCAGATTTTTTGGGACTTTCTATATATAGGACCATGTCATCTGCAAATAGTGAAAGCTTTACTTCTTACCTTCTAATTCGGGTGCCTTTTATTTCTTTTTCTTGACTTACTTCTCTGTCTAGAACTTCTCATACAGTGTTGAATATCAGTGGTGACATTGGATACCCTTGTTTTGTTCCAGATTTTAGAGGGAAAGCTTTCAGTCTTTCACCATTGAGTATGATATTAGCTGTGGGCTTTTCATATATGCCCTTTATCATATTAAGGATGTTTCCTTCTATTGTTATTTTCTTACGTGTTTTTTTTTAATCAAGAAAGGATGCTGAATTTTGTCAAATGACTTTTCTATATCAATGGAGATGATCATGTGGTTTTTTTATCCCTTCATTTTGTTAATGTGGTATATTGATTGATTTTCTTATTTAAACCATCCTTACATACCTGGGATAAAACTCACTCAGTCATGGTATATAATTCTTTTAAAGAGCTTTTGATATGATTTGCAAGTATTTTATTGAAGATTTTTTCATCTATACTCATAAAATTAATTAGTCTGTACAGAAGTGATTGAATATTGTTAATTATACCGTTGCGTGTTTAGAAAAGTAGGAAGCAGTCAGTTTTCGTATCAATGACAGAGATTTTATTGTGTCCAGATCCATGTGTCCTGGAATTATTTTAGTAGTGTTTCAGTAGTATTAACTGAATTTTTGCACTTGTTCAGGTTATTTCTGGTGAATCTTTGTCAACAGTTCCTTTTAAATATAAATAAATAAATTCCAAAAAACTTAAAAAATAATTAGTCTGTAACTTTCTTTTCTTATAGTAGCTTTACCTGGTTTTAGTGTTAGCGTGATGCTGGCCGAGTAGAATGAGTTAGGTAGCGTTCCCTCTTCTTCACTTTTTTGGAAGAGTTTGAGGAGGATTGGTAATAATTCTTCTTGGAATGATTGGTAGAATAAATCTGTGAAGTTATCTGACCCTGGGCTTTCCTTTGTTGGGAGGTTTTTAATGATTTATTCAATCTCTTTCCTTGTAATTGGTCTGTTGAGGTCTTCCATTTCTTCTAGAGTCAGTGTACATTGTTTGTGTGTTTCTAGGAATTTGTCTATTTCATCACGGTTGTCTAATTTGTTGACAAACAGTTTTTCATAGAATCCTTTTATGATCCTTTTATTTCTGTGGGGTCAGTAGTAATGTTCCCACACTCGTTTCTGATTCTATTTATTTGTGTAAATATTAAATATTTATCATTTTCTTTTTTTCTTTGTCAGTCTAGCTAAGGGTTTGTCAATTTTATTGATCTTTTTAAAAACAAACTTTTGATTTTGTTAATTTCCTCTAAATTCTCGCTTTTGTTTATTTCTTCTCTAATCTTTGTTATTTCATTCCTTCTGCTTGCATTGGGATTAGATTGCTGTTCTTTTTCTGTCTCCTCCAAGTGTGCAGTTAGGTCTTTGATTTTAGCTCTTTCTTCTTTATGAATATAAGCATTTAGGCCTATAGATTTCCCTCTCAGCACTGCTTTCACGCCATCCCATAAGTTTTGCTATGTTGTGCTCTCATTTTCATTTGTCTCAAGATATTTACTGATTTCCCTTGCAATTTCTTATTTGACCCACTGATTAAGGGAATATTATTTAACTTCAATATATTTGTGGATTTCCCAGTTCTCTGCCTGTTATTGATTTTCAGCTTCACTCCATTAAGGTCAGAGAAAATGATCTGTATAATTTCAAGCTTTTAAAAATTTATTCATACTTATTTTGTGACTTAACATGTGAGCTATCCTAGAGAATGATCCATGTGCACTTGAGAAGACTATATATCCTGCTATCTGGGGTGCAATGTTCTGCATGTGTCTGTTAGTTTAGTACATTGATCATATTATTGAAGTTCTCTGCTTACTGATATTCTATCTAGATGTTCTGTCTATTGATGAGAATGGTGTATTGAAGTGTCCACCTATTATTTTAGAGGTTTCTATTTCTCCATTCAGTTTTGCCAGTGTTTGCCTCATATATTTTGGGGCACCATGATTAGGTGCATAAGTATTTATGATTGTTATTTCTTCTTGGTGGACTGTGCCTTTTAAAATATATAGTGTCCTTCCTTGTCTTTTATAACAGTTTCTGACTTAAGTCTATTTTGTCCAATATTAGTATACCTACCTCAGCTCTTTTTTGGTTATATTAGCATGAAATATTTTTTTCAACCTTTCACTTTCAACCTATTTGTGTCTTTGGATCTAAAGTGAGTCTTTTGTAAACAGCATATATTGGGTCATGTTTTTTGTATCCATTCTGCCATTCTGTGTCTTTTGATTGGAGAGTTTAATCCATTAACATTCAATGTTATCTTACCTCAGTCGTTTTGTCCTTTTATTTTTATATGTCATATCTTTGTGTCTCATATCTTTGTGTCTCTTTTCCTTTATTGCAACCTCCTTTTCTGTATAGTTGATTTTTTGTGATGTATATGACTAATCACTTTCTCATTTCTGTTGATGTATATATATACATACAATTTTTTTTTAAGATTTGTTTTATTTATTTATTTCCCTTCAACCCCCTTGTTACTTGTACTTGCTCTGTCTGTTTGTCTTCCTTGTTTCTTTTTAGGAGGCACTGGGAGCCAAACCCAGGACCTCTGATGCGGGAGGGAGGTACCTAATCGGTTGAGCCACCTCTGCTCCCTGCTTTTTTGTGTCTCTCATTGTTTTCTCTCCCTGCGTTTCTTGTTGCATCATCTTGTCATGTCAGCTTGCCGGAGCCTGCCCATTGCGTCGATTTGTTGTCTTCCTTAGGAGGCACCAGGAACCTTTGCTCCCTGCTTTGTTGTGTCTCCCATCATGTTCCCTCTTCTTGTGTCTCTTGTTGTGTCCTCTTGCCATGCCTGCCCGTCGTGCCAGCTTGCTGTCTTCTTTAGGAGGCACCGGGATCTGAATCAGTGACCTCCCATGTGGTAGGTGGAAGCCCAATCACCTAAGCCACATCCGCTTCCCTCTGTTGCTGAATATTTTAAAAATTCATTATTTGTGGTTACACCCCAGAACCTACATCTATAACCTACTAATATGAATAGAATTTCTTTCTATAGGCCAATCAGCATGCTCTCTAAAATAGAGTCTATTCTTGAGTATGGACTCTACTGAAAATGCACACTACTTCGCTGTGCCAGAATACTTTCTAGGTAACACCATTGAACATCTCTAGGGGGCCCCTGCCTAGAGTTTTTACATTCATGACCTGCTCATAAATAAGTTAACCAAAAAAGTGGCAGCTTCATATCTACTGAGAAATTATGATATTCACCAGCATACAAACATTCCCTGGTATGTGCATTTATTGAGTGTTGAGGGGCCTGGAGTCCCAAGAAGTCCCAAGAAGCCCCTGACTCTGTCTGCTGGCTGCCTAACATCATGCCTGGGGGAAGAGAGAAGCCCATATAATTCACCTATGGTGATGGTAAGAGGGAGATACTCATTTTTCCACAATAATACGTACCTAAAGTACACAAGACAATTCTGTAATGTGTTTTTTTGTTTGTTTGTTTCTGGTAGTTTAATTTGTTCTTGCTCCCCAATCCCTATTCCAGTGAAGAAACAAAGTCTTCCTGTGTTCACTACATGCTCCACAAACATGCCATGGAATCAACATATAGGGACTGGCAGGAAGCACCCAGGTGATGGTGATCAGAGTAAGTGAGCCTCAGTGACCACATATGTGAGTCAGTGACCAAGCCTCAGCACACCTTGGTATCCCATAGGGGTATGTGAACCTTACACTCAACCCCAGAAAAAGAGGTGATCATAAAAATCCCTAAATGCTGAGATTTTTTTTTTTCTACCACTTTGACTCGATGAGAAATTGAAATTGAATACTAGAATAATAAAAGACGCTATATTTCTGGAACTCTATTTCTGGGAAGTTTCTATTACCGAGACTCTCACCTACTATTCAAACAAATTAGCATCTGGAAATTAAAGAAAGAGGCAAGGAACATTTCCCTTCAAGATAAACTGGATTTCAGTTGTTTGGGCTGGGTGAATTCCCGTGATTCCACCGCATAGGAGTGGTTTGGTGTCCTGCCTTTGCCTCTGGCTCCCGGTGTCTTTTCTTGTTCTTTTCAAGTATCTACAAGAGCATGGGGGACACACCCTTCTGTGACTCAATCCATTGTGTGCTGAAAAGCAAACAGCAGCAGACAGCAGGGGCTGAACAAACACGTGGATAGCGTCTGAGAAGCACATTATAACAGATGACTCAAAGGTAGAAAGAGCTTTAGAAGTCAATGTGAAAGGAGCTAGAAGTTGGCAGAAACACCTGTGACCTACCTCTTTCATCCTCTTTCTCTATCTAATGTGCACAATACAACCACAGTGGAAGGAAAGTATGAATTTTGGATATTATGAGCAATTGTTTTACCATGGGCCAAGCTAATAGATGCAATATGATTCCAGAGGGAACCGGAACCTTTCTTACTGAGTTCTCACATTTATATTGCTTTTATCATTTTCTTTTCAAAATAAGGTAAATGTATGCTGTGTGATATAAGTATACACACATTTATTTTCTTAAAAGGTAGATTTCTATTTTAACTTCAATTCATTCATTTCCTGTGTTTCTGTAATCAGAGTCCATGTAGTTAAATTGCATTACTGGTTATAGAGTTGTGCTGAGACATTGAAATTATAGCTTGTAAACTATGCAAGTTTCTCTGACATGATGCAACAGGTTCTGAGCTAAAGGGAAATTTCACAGAAATTCTTAATATGTTGAAATTTCTGAGTTTTTTTACCCTTAATATGAATCATCACAAACAAGTTACAGTAGACAGAAAATAATATAAGTTTGCTTGGGAAAACATAAGAAAATATCAAGCATATTAAGTATAGAAGGAGAAAATACAAAGCAAGGAGAAAAGAAAAAGAAATGATGTGAATTTTATTGGAATCAGTTTCGTCACATTTTTATTCTGTGATTCTATCTTGGCAAAGATATATATATCTGATCCACAATGACAATGGTGTCTCAGAGCTGAGCATGTGTATCTTTCTCACTCCAATTTTCCAAACACTGTATTCTTCAAAAGGAAACCACACTCACCTATCCTCTTGACCCGAGAAAAATCATACATCATTTAGAGGGAATTCTATTTTATGTTTGTGTTACCTTTGGCTATAAGTGATATCCCAGATCATAAATTCATATGTATAAAATATATCTTTATTTTTTCATAACTTAATTTGTCTTCATCTTGATATGCAACTCTTGCCCAAATCACTTGGTGGCAAAAATGAAAACTATAATTTTATTAGATCAAAATTTGGATTTTTCCTTACTGTTCTAGTCATGAATTACACCTGAGTTTCATTAAGCTTATGCAAATTCACAAAATTGGGGATCAAATAAAAGATTTCTTCTCCTGAAACTTCAAGATCCAGGACCCTTCCCCCCTCCATTTTTTGTTTTATTATTTTTCCAAATTCTTCCAAAAGTTGTAAGACCCTCTAGCCAAACTTAATAATTTGATCTAATTTAACAAATTATTATCACAGGCAACTAATTAGACTAATTTCCTATCTCTGCTCTAAACATCAACATGCATACCAAACATGGAATGATAGAATAAGACTATTATCTTGATAAAGATGATGATTTAAGACAACATTAGAACAATGATCCGTGGAGAAAGACAAAAAGACAAAACACACACACACTCACATACATGCACAAAACATAACCATCAAATCTGGATGCCCTTTAAATTCTGAAAAGGTACAATAATGTCTTTGGCCCAGCATGGGGAAAGTACTTAACTAACTTGCCAATTATTGTGGACAAACTACTTGGTCTTTCAGTGCTTCACTTCTTTGTCTAAAACAAGTCTTCTTATTCATTCATTCATTCATTCAGGCAGGCAGTCAGTCAGTAAGTCATTGGAAAATATTTCTTGATCAACTACCACAAGCCAAGCACAATTCTAGACGCTAAAGAAATGGCAGAGAATAAATTAGTAAAAGTCTGTGTTTGTGAGGAAATTACTTCCCAAGAAAAGATGAAAGACAGATAATAAATATACAAATGTCATGCAGCAATAAATGATGTGAAGAAAAATAAAGAGAATTAAGAGGCATAGAGAATGATGGGAGATTTTTATTTTTTCAAGAGTCATCAAAGAAGTTTCTTATGAAAAGGTGTTATTTGAGCAAAAACCTGAAAGCAGTGAGAAAGTAAGCCATGTGGATATGGGGAGTGGGGAAGAACATTCTGGGTAAAGGAAACAGCTAATGCAAAGATTCTGATGTAGGATTTTTGCTTGACATGTTTGATGAACACTAATAAAACTAATGCAGCTGAACTTGAGTTAATGGGAGGAAAAGTGGTAGGAAAGGATGACAGATCTTGTAGAGTTCTGTGGCTATGATAATGGTTTTGATTTTCACTTTGAATAAGGTAAGAATCCACTGAAGGGTTTTGAGCAGAGGTGAGATACGAGTTATAATAACAATACTACATGATAGGTTAAATGGGTTAGTACATATAAAATATTTTTATCCTTCTTCCTCCTCTTTGTCCTCTCTTCTTTCTTCTCTTATTCTTCGTCTCCTCTTTTTTAAAAACATTCTTATTTTTACTAGCTCCATAGCTTTTCTATCTGCTCAACCCCCTCATTGCATGCTACCTTGGAGGCCCCCAGAGGATGTATGACAGAGGATACATAAAAGGGCATGACTCAGCAAGTGTTTTTGAGGAACCTAAGCTGCCAATATCAATATCAGCATTTGGCATCTTGCTCCTCTTGTAACAATGAGAAATATTTTTGCAGCCATGAGTTGTTTTTGATTTCAGATCCTAAGTTTGCCCTTCATCCAGTTTTTATTTTTTATTTTTTTAAAGATTTTATTTATTTATTCATTTATGCCCCCCTTGCTGCTTGTGCTCTCTGGGTCAGCTAACCACGCCGTGCGGGCGGGCTTGCCTTCACCAGGAGGCCCTGGGAACCGAACCCGGGGCCTCCCATATGGTAAACGGGAGCCCCACTGATTGAGCCACAGCCGCTTCCCTCATCCAGTTTTTATTACCTTTCACTATTTTAATGTCTCAACGCCATATAAATCCTCTCTTGCTACAATGCTTGGAAAACACGCCTCTTACACAGTGCCCACATGTATTTACTAATCTTCTGTCATGTTTTGGTTTCCCTATATTCACCACATAATATAATAACTAAGTAAATTTTGTCTTCCACATACCACAATCTAGGTTTTCTATTCATCTTTATGTGGGTAAGAAAGATAAAATATCTAAAAATTTACTATCCAAGGAGCTTAAAAAACAAAACAATCTACTTGATAACAAATTATCAAGCAAAGATGAAAAGGAGATAAAATTGGGCAACTTATCTCATTTTTATTATGAATTAGAGATCATCTCAATTGTGTTTATTGATATTCATTATAAAGAGAGATTAAGGAGAGTGGATTTGGCTCAAGAGGTTGAGTGCCTGCCTCCCAAATGGGAGGTCCTGGCTTTGGCTCCTGGGTCCTCCTAAAGAAGACGAGCAAGACAGTGAGCTAATGTGGTGGGCTGGCATGGCCACTTGATGCAACAAGATGACTCAATGAGATGATGCAATGAGGAGACACAATGAGGAAACACAATGAGAGACACAAAAAGCAGGGAGTGGAGGTGGCTCAAGTGATTAGGGGCCTCCCTCCCACATAGGAGGTCCTGGGTTTGATCCCCAGTGCCTCCTAAAAAGATGAGCATACAACGAACAGACACAGAGAGCAGACAGTGAGTGTAAACAACAGGGCGTAGTGGGGAGAAATAATGAAAATAAATCTTTAGAAAAAAAAACCAAACAACAAGCAAAACAGATGATAAAACCAACTCAAGGAAGCCGATGAGGCTCAGTCATTGAGCACTGGCTTCCCACATACAAGGTCCTAGGTTCTGCCCCCAGTACCTCAAAAAAAAAAAAAAAAAAAAAAAAAAAAAA